>BGPR01003923.1:28882-124037 GCA_013235015.1 Araneus ventricosus
GAGTTTGTGATAGATATGTTTTATCTCCTGTTTTGTTTTCGCTCGCTCGTATAATAGCGGATCTTCCTGGAGTGTGATGGAAAATAAATATTGCTAAGTTTTAATACATAGGCATCTCTTTTAATATGATTCTACACTTAAATATTTTACAATTACTATAATCTGCAATGAAAAACCTTCTGATATTCGTTGCATTCTGGATTACAGTAGGTTCGATTTTTTTTTTATCCACGCGAGGGGAGGGGAAATGACAAATTTTTGAGCACTATACGAGAAAGTTTAGGGGAGGCCACTCCCATTGGTTAGTTTCTCGCATACGAAGTACACAAAAAGAAAGTATTTACTAATCAAAAAATTCGAACTCGAGATTTTGATGAATCTCCACTTTTTTTTACCTCCCCGAGTCCTAAAAACACAATTTTGGAATTATCTCTGTCTGTGAACACGATAACTCGAAAACTATTAGAGCTACGGAGATGAAATTTGGTACGTGATCTTGACACAATTTCTATATTTCTGCCAAAATATGGTCAAATCCGTCTACGGGAGGTCGGTCTGAGTTCATGTGAACACGATAACTCAGAAACTTAAATAGCTAGATATATAAAATTTGGTACACAGTTTTTTTTAATCAGGAATATAGGTCCGTATAAAATTTTGAGCCAAATCCGCCGAAGGGTTGACTGTCTGCCGATCTGTATAATCGCATACTTGTGAACACAACTTAGATGAATGAAATTTCGTATGTTACCTTATAACCTTAATTGTATATTTGTGTCCAATTTTTTGTTTCAATCGGTTGAAAAGAAGGCGTTCAAATTGCAAATTCGGTTTTCTTTATCTTACCCAGCCCAACTGCGTAATTCGCCGGCTTCTTGATTTTACTTCCGCCTTGCTGCGTGAAACTCGTGGAATGCCGTTCGCTTATTTTTTTTCTCCACCTGCTTTAGGGACACTTCGTGCGTTTTACTGTCTTTTAGCTTATTTTTTCTCTACATGTGTTAGGGAGTATACGAGAAAGTTTAGGGGAGACCACTTCCGCTGGTTTATATTTTATTTTACTTCTCTAGAATTCTTGCTTTTTATGAGACAGAGACGTAAAGGCTATTTTGGAAAATGCAAGACGATTTGTATAATTATTCCAGTGGACTTTTTCAAATCCGCAATAGAAATTTATTACTCTAATGTTTTCTTTTTAGTAAAAGAGTGTAAACATTATTTCTGTAGTCAACATCTTTTTTCTTAATTAATAAAATGACTATAATTTGTGTTTAGTTTTAAGCAGTGAATGTGAATTAAGTTAAAGGAAAAATTAAACATCACATTTCACACCTTTTTTTACTTTCTCGTATACGAAGTATACAAAGAGAAAGTATTGTAATCGTCAAAAAATTCGAACTCGAGATTTTGACGAATCTCCACATTTTAGACCTCCCTGAGTCCGAAAAACACAATTTTGGAATTATGTCTGTGTGTGTCTGTATGTCTGTGTGTGTGTCTGTGAACACGATAACTCGAAAACTATTAGAGCTACGGGGTTGAAATTTGGTATGTGGTCTTTAAAAATTTGTAGGTTTCTGTCAAATTTTGGACGAAATCCGTCTACGGGAAATCTGTCTGTCTGTATGTCCGAAGTCATGTGAACGCTATAACTCAAACACTTGTATAGCTAGATGAATAAAATTTGGTACACAGTTTTATCATCATGAATGTAGGTCCGTATAAAATTTTGGACCAAATCCGTCGAAGGGTTTACTGTCTGTCGGTCTGTATAAGCGCATCTCCAAAGCGTCCGCGATCTCCACACGCATGCGTATTGGACGCAATCTTCTGTGCACGATATTTATTGACTCCTGCTTGGCGCTTTTTTTTCATCCTTTTCTCCGTGCGCATGCGTACTTGGTAGCAATCTGTGCACGCGGAAGGATTGTCCTTGAGCGAAGAAAGAGTAGAAATCGGTATGCATTTAATCGGAAGGCATCTCGATTTTTTACCTAAATATTTTCTGATAGTCATTGGATACTGGGTTACAATAGGTTCGAATTTTTTTATCCACGCGGGGGGAGGGGAAACAGCACCTTTTTTGAGAAGTATACGAGAAAGTTTAGGGGAGACCACTCCCGCTGGTTCTATTATGCAAAGTTTTTGAATAATGTTGGTTAAGAGTACACAGCCAGAGTATAGATTCGTAACCCTCTTCCGATTTATGTTGCCCGGCCATACCGTGCCCTCCTCATAAGCACAAAGACATCGAACACCATTTTTACGACGTTGTTCAGTATCTCAATGCTGTACAACATTGCAATAATATTAAAAAGCTTATCGTACTATTTCAACTAACTCATTTGACCACCGAGAGGAAAACATTGAATCTTGGCCACATTCATTAAATAGTCAATTTCCAAACATTGGCGACTTTTCTTTTGGGGATAAATTCCAAAGGACATACTTTTATATAGAATTGCTACTTTTGTGCTTTTTCAAAATACTCACTCCTGCGCCAAACTTTGAAGTATTTGTTTCGAAAACCAAGCGAGTCTAAGTATTTAACTTAATCCCGCCAATCACGATCAAGTTGGATGTTTTGTGCAAATCAACGTTAAGCATTCTTGCTCTGCCTCTAATGAGGGACTGCTAAAAAATCGGACATTTATTAAGGACTTTTTATGGACTCTTCTTTTAATGACTGTTCAATGTTTATATTTTCGTATCCTATGTAACATCACTTTGCATCTTTCATCCTTTTGTATTAGTTTTTTTTTCTTTTAAATTGCCAACAAGTGGTCTGGACTTCGGTTGGGATGTCGGGTGGCGACTTTCTCGAGTGGAAATTGGAGATATAAGCTTGTTTACATTTGTGGGGCTTCATCTTCTGGTACGGGGCCGTGGTGTCTCGTGCGGATACCCGTCTATGATTGCCCATTCAAACCGGTAAAGGACCGCTATGGTCAAAGGCGAGGTTTAGTTTAGGTTAGTTTAAAGTCCCGTTTTGAAGCAGCACGAGGGCTATTTTGAGACGGACCTCGTAATCTTGAACCTCGGTCAGATGACGAGGACGACACCTGAACTGGCACCGCATTTCCAAACCTCCACACCACATCAGTCGGAGGGCGTTTGCCTCCCCCCATTATGATTAAACACGCAACAGGCCCAATACACGACGAATCTTCAAGTGGAATCTGGTTTTGAACTTGGAACCTTCGCCCCCAAATCCGAGACCTTACCACTAGGCCACCGCGGCCCCGTCATAGGCGCGGAGGTAGGAAGTAGTATAGTTATACCACTGATGGGGATGACAAATAAAGCATCGGTCTATTCAGTGGCGGCTCGTCAGCTCAGAAACAAGCAGTACTGCAAAAATTTTCTTTAGTATTAGGTAATGGTGTAGTCGCAAAATAAGCGGTGCCAGAACGCTATAACCTGGGTGGAAAAAAACGACCTTTTTAAGGACGTTTTACAAGTTTTTTTTATGTATTTCTCATAAAAAAAGGAAATATAACAAGGAAGGGAAGATAATCTTTTCGTGGGAGCTAGAAAAGGAACAAAATTTAACAGCATCTTTCTATTTCTGTTGGACCCGAGCTAACCAAAGCTGGGCGGAATGCAACTCTGGAGCCTATTAATTCAAAGGGAGAAAAAGTTGCTTTTTTCTCCCGATTCATCGCCCAGCTGTGTGCAGTGGGCAAATTTCGATGCTTTCGAGGGTTACCAGCTTTGCAGCTCCAACTTGCGTCTCTCTCGCTTGATTCATTTTCTATATTTTTTCCGCATTTTTATACCTTTACCCCCCTTTTCATTGATCATCGAATTCTAGGAATTGGGTAAGTAAGCAAATAAGAATAAAAATAAAAATAAAAACTTTTAAAATAATTTTAGGAGGTGCTGCAACTCTGCAGTCCTAATGGACGAGCCACCACTGAAATATAGTAAAAGGTTTACACGAAGCAAATCGGAACAATGACTCGCATTGTGGAATACATCTTGCTTTTCACGCTACAAATAGCAACATTTGAAATCATGTTCACTCACCACTTATCCTATGGTCAGGTGGATAGGGAATGTCTAAAGATGGATTAACTTGTAAAGGATTGAGTATGTGCGGTACGCCCTGATGAAAAATAAAATTAGTTAAATTTTTTGGTCGATATAGAAGGTTCTTTATAGGAGCCACGTCTACACACGCGAATTGGTTTGCCAGTATAGATCACTTATGAAAAGATAAAAGTTTGGAGATTTTAACATTTCAATACAATTCTACAATTGCTAAGGAAGAGGAAGGCATTATGAAGAAGACTTTAGAAGAAATTCACTTTATTCTGCAGGAAATTGTAAGAACCTGCCAATGATAGTCTCTTGTGGAGCTGAGCAATTTGTCCTGCGAGAGCAGGCTCTTGCTCTATTGTCTGTCGATTATCCGTATGTCCATTGTGGATTGGCCAGGATTCTTACTCATGTATACATGTACCTCATGTATGCGCTCAGCTCAACCAGGATATTTTTTCTGGGGGGAAGTATGGGTTTAAAAAGCCACAAGAATCCGAAGATGTATATACTATTATTTTCATGATTGTTTAACCTTTAGTCCTCTCTCGGCTCCGCTAAGGGTAAATTGAGTTGCATGCATACTTTACCCTCAAAATGATTCAAAATATGTTTTTATTCAAACAATTTAGACAGGATTTTACCAAGATCGTTACTACTTGTTTCGGTTGCTAATCAAAGTAATTGTGTAGTCTTTTAAGGAATGTAATCTGCGAATGCGACATGCAAAGTATAATACGCATGTAATTAGTTTTTGGAGGGCAAAGGGCTAATATGGGCTGTTCAGTGGGGCTTGGATTTGCCCTGAAACTTTGTTTTTTTTTCGTTGACCATTAAAACACTCTAAGGGGTCTATTCTGGTACCCCCGGTTGTATTGGGTTCCGTTACGGAACCCAACCCAACCGGGGGTACCAGAATAGACCCCTAAATCCTTTGGGCGAGTGGACCGAGGTGGTTTAAAAAAAGCATTACGAATGCACTGAACACACCTCAGTGCTTCATTACTTCTTAGTGCCCCTATTACTTCTAAATAGTGAAGTACCCAAGACAAAAAATATACAATTTCAGAACAATGTTTCATGCCTGGCGAAACACGAATTTAAAGTCATATTTCCAGCTGTAGCAATTGCTGGTGCTGCTTTGTTCTTAATGCTCGTTGTACCTAAACTTCACAACTAGGTATTAATTTACCAAAACTGTAATAGAGAGCAACAAAAAATTACCATGTAATTCAAATAATTAGAAAACGGCACGAGTAGTCGCACTTACGGATTCGATGACGAGAGTGTCCACATTCCGTTCGCCACTGGCTATTCTTTGCATCGACATCACACTTCGCATCCCCAGATTTGTCATCACTTCAGACGAGCCATTTCTAGACTCCAGGATATGAAGCTGAAACAAGAAAATTAAATTTTTAAACCATGCGCCGGAATTAAAAGTAACAGAAATTGAAATCAGCAGAAACGAATTCCAGTTGAATCGCCAACGCAATCTTTGTTTGACACGTAATTTGATACGAAAGTGATGATAATGTGGTGTAAACCCATCTGACGATTTTAAAAACCACTACGTGATGCGAAATCTCAAGATTCAGAGGAGGGCAAAGAATTAACACCCGTTTCTGCAAATTACCTTCATACAACCATTCTCAAAAAAAGATATAGCGAATGTAAGTGGATTTATTCAGCAGTCCAGAAATAGCGAACAGGAATTAGTATGGACGAGTTTTCTGCTTTATTTGTTTACATTTAAGTGCCTGTACTACGTAATTCCGGTGTAATTCTAAGTCAATGGAATCTTCAAAGCGGAAGTCCAACATACACAAGCAGATAAAGTCAAGGTTTTTAATGCAAGTAAACAAACCAGAAAATTCGCCCATATGAGACAGCTAATGAAAAATGGCGAACAGTATGAGACCAAGAACTTTGCCATGAACCGATGAGTTTTTGCACTGATGGTATTTTTTAAACTGGATTGTTTGCAATTGAATGCCATAGCCACATTGTAGAATATGAAATTTCCGATGGTAATACCAATAAATGGCAGTTTTGAGACTTTATCGCTTACATTTGAATACCACATCTATAATGAAGAATATGGGATTAACGATTGTATTTTTAAAACTGGATAGTTTACATTTACACTATAATAAAGAATATGGAACTGAAATTTAGTGCCATTTACGCAGCTTATTTTTACATAGAACTGGTTTTTTTAAAACGAAAAAAATGGCGCATTTTGTCGAACAATTTTCAATTTGTTTTCTGGATAAAACATTTCAGTTTCCAGTTTTAAAATTTAAAAATATAATTAGTGAATTTAACAAAGACGAATAAGAATTTTATAATAGAATTTAAACCAGAGTTTCATCCAAGAGTTCACAACAATCAAATCTATTTTTTTTATCCTCAATAAAGTTCCTTTTAGGTTTCTCTATAGCTAGATATAAAAATGTGTTCCTTTACGCTACTGGACGATGAAGAGGAACAAAGCGCGAAAGATTCCTGGCAAAGTGCCAATATTTCTGTTAAGAATGCCGAGCTCTTTTTTTCCTCGAATGGAAGAAAATCAAATCGATTCTACGAGAGAATTTAACACCAGCAGAATAAAAAAAATCTTTTTATTTCAATGCTAAATAAAATTTTACGATTCTAGAAGAAAAAACTACAGCAGACTTAAAATCATTTTCTCACCGCTGATTGGTCTTGTTGCTGTACCAAAAAAGTAGAAAATTCTTTCGTCAAAATTACGGATGTCGAAACAAAATGGTAAAAGTATGATGCAGTGAATACAATGCTATAAGGACATTATGTTTTAAAAACTGCCTTGATTTTATTGTTTTCTATTTTCTAGTCTAATATATTTTATGGTTCATTTTTAAAAATATTAAAGAATCTTAAAATAATTATTTTCTCAAATGTCCTATCTAATGGCGTCGCTGTATGAAATCAAAATTTAATTAAAAAAGGTATTTGATTAACTAATAATTAAATTAAGAAAATATTAAAATATCGCATTGCTGTCGAGAACACGTTCTTATGAAATTGAGACTTTCTTGGATTAACGATATTTTGAACATACTAGACCTAAGGAAACAGGAACTGAAAATGAGTTGTAGATGTCGGGTGTTTTTTTCTTCAAAAAAGAGTTTGGCCTGACTGAACAACCTATTGTTTAAATAATATGAAAATAGCCTGAATTAAATTATTTTTATAATACGAAAGTTTGTGATCTTTGATCTGATGTTTCAACCGTAAATGCGCAACATTTTCGAATTCAAGTGTATCAAGAAGTGCGTAAAAGAGAAAAATCTACTTCGAAATTCCATCAATAAAAGCTTTAAACAAGTCGATTTAAATAAAAAAAAATGGAAAAAGATAGTCAATAGCTGAAAAGAATCCATTTCAAATCAATGTAGGCTTATGTGAATGGCATAAAGTTAATGCAGTAATTAGTTAACCGCTTAACTTAAAAGCCCGGGAATACTCGTGCGTCGAATTATCTTAAAATCGAATTATCTTTAGTTATTTTAAATTAAAACAATAATTAGCTTTATAATTTTACAAAAAAATTATGTAGAATCTATAAAAATATCAAGTACTGTTCAGCAACGGATTCTGAGACTACCACTTTTGGACGATTTGACATTGGAAAAGGGTGTCAGGCAATGAGTCATATGAGCGCATTTTAGAGTTCTTTGTTAGATCACGCTCAGTAAAATGTAAACATCACCCTTCCATTCTTCACTTTCCCCCTATTTTGATGAAAATGACTCCGCCCGGCGCATGCGTAAAAGCGAGGGGGTTTCCTAATCCGTTGCTAAACAATATTATATGCCTTCTGAGATGAATGAAAACGACAGCCTTTCCAAAACAGATTAAGAAAGCATAGAAAATGAAACAGTTAACCTTCGGTCAGGCGCAATACAATTGCTAACACGTTCGGTTGCAACTCATCTGCAAGATTAAAAGTTAAATTTTTGCTTAGACTTACCGAAAAGCTTATCAAACTGAACTAGGTCACACAAAGCTATATTTGCGTTTTTAAATAACATTTTTGTATTTCCTTGCAATTGCAACCAACAAAATATCTAGGAATTCAGGAGGGAGTTGACGTTCCCGTGAGGACCCTTAGCAGCGACTACTGTTGTCGATGAGAGCCAGAAACAATTCGACATTTTTGAAACAATATATTAGAAATAATCAATATCAGTGATTTAAGGCTGGGACACAGATATACGAACTTCTGCAGGTGTATAAAAAAGAAAAATTGGGAAATCAAAGACAAAAACGTAAGCGGTTTCAACTCATCTACCAGATTAACGTGCCCCTCACGCACACCAACAGAGCACTAGGGAAAAAACCGCAATACCCTAGTTTGAATGGTGGAGAGCCAGGAAGCTATCATAGGTCCCACACCTTTCTCGGTGAAACCCACAGTTAGGCACAAAAAAAATATGGGTGCTTTATCTCGCATATTAGATGGCCCGACGGAAGGTTTAAATCTAATCAGTGAGTGTAGATATAAAAAACAACAACAACAGTTTTGTATATTTATAGCAAGCAATTAATGGAAATTGAGAAAGATAAATCAAAAGTTGTTGAGCGTCGTACCGTTGTATTGGATCCATCCTGAACAGTTATAGCGATCTGAATTTCCTTGAGATTCGTGAAACGGCCAGATACTATGCTCCTGTAAGGTGAAAAGAGGTCAAATCTTGGCATTGCAGTCTGTTTTTGGCATGCAGAAACTTGTCGAAGGGACAGAAATAAGACACCGGCGTTGTTTAGGAAAGATCTGAATGCTTTGCCACAAAATACCGATTTTAAAAATTTAAACATTAAATACAATAATTTTGTTCATTCATGTATGTCACATGAATTTAATTAATTGATTCTTTAATCTTTTAAAGTGCCATTTTCTTCTAGCAAAGGTGTAGTAAAATATTTTTGAGATTGAGGCTGTTCATGCATGTCTATTATTTTTAATCTTTACTTCTTATATATTGCTACTCGTATACCAAATATCTAAATGAATGCTATCTATAGATGACGCTGCTTGTACTTTTTAAGTATATACAGTCCAAGAGTATTTTGAGTTGCTGTATTGTACTTCGGCGTTTTGTTTTTGTTTTACTTGTGCAATTAGGCACAGCTTGCTCTTTGTTAGCGGCTAATTACTAAATATGTTTATATTCTACTAATACAGTGACTCCCAAAAGTGTTCGTACACTTACGATTTTCAATGAAATAGAGCTCTATCAATTAATTAAAATTAATATTTCAGAATTGATATTTAATAATAAGATCTATAATCTATTCTTAACAAAAACTACATGAAATATATTAAAAACATAGTAAAACTTTATTTTTAAGAAGTCAATAATCAAAAAGTAACAAAAACTTTATCTCACAAAAGTCTTCGTACACATTAAAAAAAATCTCTACACATTAGTAAATATTCAAATTTTTCGTTAAATTAATAGTTAGTAGGATATTCTTTAGCATCCACAACAGCTTTTAAATTTTTGGGAATAGATTTCACTATTCTTTTTTGTAATTTTTACATTAATGTTCATCCATTCTTCCATCATTACTGTTTTTAGTTCGCTTTTCGTTTTAATGTCATATTTTCGTACTCTAACCTACAGTTCTCTACATATATGCTCTATTGGGTTTAAATCTGGCGATTGAGGTGGTGTTTTCAAATTTTGTGGACAATTATAGAGACACCACAGCCGAACGTTGAGAGCCGTGTGCTTAGGATGATTATTTTGATAAAAAAACAAAGTTGTTTCCAATACCAAAATTTTGGGATGATAATTTTAAATTGTCTCATAAAATATTTAAATAAAGAGCATGATTCATTATGCCATCAATAAATACCAAATTACCTAGTCCTGTTACTGACATGTACCCCCCACACGAGGACGGCCTTACTTAACTGTTCCAGCTAAGTTCTTGAGATTAAGTTCCTCATTTTTTTCTTCTCTATACCATTATACGTCCATCGGAACCAAAAATGTTAAATTTGCTTTCGTATGCAAATTAGACATTATTCCAATACTTTTCGGGTTTATTTAACATTGATTTTGCGAAGGAAAGCCTACGCTTTCTGTTTCTCTCGCTAATGAAAAATTTTGTACGGGCAGAACGCCCATTTAATCCTGCTTCTCCGAGAACTCGTCGAACAGTTTCAAGTGAAATTGAAGTAGAAAACGTTTCATTAATTTCTGCAGAAACTTTTAAAGCACTCAAACGTGGAATTATCACAAATTTTCCAAATAAAAATCTCTGATCACGTTTTGTTAATTTTGCCGGTCGACCTTTTCTTACCTTGT
The DNA here is from genome assembly GCA_013235015.1 of Araneus ventricosus. NCBI lineage: Eukaryota > Metazoa > Arthropoda > Arachnida > Araneae > Araneidae > Araneus > Araneus ventricosus. The sequence continues at coordinate 39,268 of BGPR01003923.1, forward strand.
TTTCGTTCCTATTTTCTTCTTTAAAGCGTTTTATCACATACTGCACTGTAGAATGGGCTAAATTAACTAATTTAGCGATATTCCGAACTGATTTACCACTACTATAATGAAAAATAATAAATTTTCGAATGCTGATCGTTGTTTCTTTACGAGACGATAATTTAAATTGTGAATTTTTCCGAAAATATTTCAGTGTACGAAGACTTTTGTGAGATAAAGTTTTTGTTACTTTTTGATTATTGATCTCTTAAAAATAAAATTTTACTATGTTTTTAAAATATTTCATGTAGTTTTGTTAAGAATAGATTGTAGATCTTATTATTGAATGCCTGTTTTGAGATATTAATTTTAATTAATGGATAGAGCCCTATTTCATTGAAAATCTTAAGTGTACGAACACTTTTGGGAGCCACTGTATATGTTCTGTGGTGATTGTCCTTTATATGTGGTGTTGTGAATGTCAAAAATAAAGAAGGAAATGACAATTCTGTGCGCTTATTTGAAATACCCACACGCCTAACTACAGAGGTTGATTCAAGAAAGAGATTTAGCTTATTAGGTAAAATTAATTTGATTTGCCAATTTATTTAATGATAAACAAATCAAGATACGGTTCGTTATGCTTTGCGATAAGAAACTGAAATATCTTGGTTTTTGTTTCAGCGAAACATTTGGTTAAAACATACGCCAACCTTCTATTCCACTTTAGGTGTTGGCTCATTAGTATCCCAAAATTAATTGATTATTAAAACTACATCATGATGTTGAGTGTGTTTATTAATATTTTTATTGTGATTTCTGAAATTACTAAGAGAAAATTCTGAAAAAGCAGTTAGTTGTAACAAGCAAATACGATTTTGAGGAATTCAAGCGCACTTTCAGTAGAAAACTCCTCAACTTTCACAGAATTCAACAAGTCCATTAACTATAAAGTCTATTTTTTAATTAAGAAGTCACACTTAAGATGAGAATGTTCTTTACTTCAGCTCAATTCATAGCTCCTTCATCGTGTTGGTGTTTGGACCTTTTCCAACAAGAAATTAATGGCAAGCAATTAACGGTGCCTCAAATTCTTTTTTACATCTTATTCAAATAGAGAGGAATGTACTTCTATTAATCCTCGTGTTGACCTATTTCTTTTGCCCATAAAAGCGACCTCATCGGGAAAGGAACAAAGGGAACAAAAACAGAACTCACGTGACGGCTGAGGTGTCCCCGAAGCGTCGCTCCCACGACTTTCGGAGGTGATGGAAAGGTGCTTGGTGCGTAACCATGACGACGCTATCGGCCCAAGAGAGTGCGAGGGAGTTAGGAGTCCTCGTGACGTCACCGGCGAGATCAATCGACCCGGAGCTGCCGCTCCCCCTGCTGTAAAAGTTCAAGGACTAGAGTCAGAAAGTTAGGAATTCTGCTGATGCAGGCTACATTAAATTGCTGCAGATTCAAGGAGTTAGAATGCTCAAGATGCGATTATGATCATCTTTTATCGCTTGTTCCTAAAGAGGAAACATTAACATTTAGATAATGGCACCAAATGCTTTTCTTCAGTGATGTAATAGGTTTAGGAGGTTCAAGGGCGGATAAAGTCGTCAAGGGACACTGACACTGAAGTTCCAAATGGTTCCTTCAGAAAGCATTAGGTATTGGTATTCCAATTATTTTAAAAAGAAAACCCCTGGTTGTTTCTGATGATAATGCAGGATTATTCGAAATAATTGCACCGATTACAAATTGCTATAACTTCCTCGCAAACAAAGATCTAAAGATAAGATGTGTACTTTAATACAGAAGGAAGCTTGAAGTTTTGTTTTCGTACTTAATTTCCCTGTGTGACTCCTCTTAGTCACATGGGCAACATTCGTGATGCCGTCCATTGCACGACAGGTACTGAAGCATGTTCGCATCGACTGATGCGCGTTGGATAGCGACATCCCAGATAGCAATTTTAGTTTGCAGCAAAGTTGCAGCACTTTTGCTCTGTAAGTCTGCAAGTTTGCAGCAAGTTTGACACGGCAAGAGTGAGTTTGAAACAAGTTATTGCAAACGACGAAGTCACCACGCGTCGAACTTGCAGCAAGATTGTCGCGTCAAACTCATTACAAACTATAGAAAAACAGAGTACTCAGACGAACCTTGGATTCAAACTCCTCACAACTCGCTTCCTAACCACTCAGCCATCCAGACCTCGGTTGCCGAAGATAGATTGCGTTAATAGATCGTGCATCTACACGTTTTATTTTAAACTGTCTTCTTGATTTCATTAATTTTTTAAATTTTGAGTTAAGAATATGATTTGAAGTCAAAGCGACAGCGATTTTCGCTAATAACTTCCTTTTTGCTTGTGGAATAAATTATGAAATTAGGGTTCAAAAGTACTTTAAAAAATATGGGACACAAAGCAAGTTATTATTTTTCAACAAAAATCGACTGTTTTTTAGGTTTAATTTTGTTTATGAACTTTAAAATTTCAGCATTAAGAAAAAGGCGATATATAGTTTTCTTTAAAGTGCGAGTTCTATATTTAGTAAAAAGATAGAGAATTTTTCAAAAGTAATTGTTTTTATAAAAAGACATAGCTTTTTTTCAAATTATCATTGATTTATTGAATTAATAAAAAGGACGGTCTAGGAGATGTTATTAAAAATCAGATGTTTTTCAAAACGCAGACAAAGATCAAAACCAGATATATACAACTGTATCCAGGTCGTGGTGTGTAAGTGTGCCGTGTCAACTTTACAGCAAACTTGCATTGCAAGGACGGTGATCGCGATTATGCTTTGTTACTTTGCAGGAAATTCGTTGCAAACTTGTCGCGTCAAGTTTGTCATGACAAGCTAATATCCAGAAAAATCGACTTGCTGCAAGTGTGCATGCTATCTGGGATACGTGTTCTACAAGTGGCCATCTAAATATTCTAATATTACTTCTTGTGTCGTCATTTCATGAGGATGTGCCGCTGACTCTGTCTCAGTGTCTCTTTTACGTGCACCAGTGAACGAACTGAATTTACGCATAGAAAATGCTTCCTATCGCACAGATATTGTTCATGTGAACAGGAGAAGTCACATAGGGCAATTATTAAGTATTCAAATAGAACTTTAAGCTTCTTTATGTGTTGTGCTCAAAATGTTTCTTCATGTCGGTTGTTTTACAAGGAAGATATAGCCATTTCTAATCGTTGCAATTATTTTGAATATCTCTTTATAAGAGCACAGAAGTTTTGGTGCGAGCATATAGTAAATGGATGTCGTTGAAAAAGCTAAAGTTTTCTATCAGTTACAATTAATAAAATTTAACAGATTAAAAAATTTCTCTTGAATTAATTAAAAATTAAACCCTTTTATATTATACAGAATGGCGCATATGCAGCATTTTCTAATAAATACAAAAACAAACAATCGAAAATTAAAAAATGTTAAAAACAATAGAAAATTTAAAACATTAAAAAAGATGAAACGGAAGAAGTAATCAACGATGATAACAATACACCTTTTTGTGCGCCAAACGCAGCAGCATCCAGCGATTGCATCATACATTTTACTGCAACTAACCAACCCATCACTAAAGAATTAAACAACAAAAATTGCTCAATAATAATATGTCAAAACACATAAAACAAAAAAAAACTAGAAAACAAAAGAAAAAAACAATCAAAATGGAAAAATTGGAGAACTCCATGGCGGACTTATCAAAGAGCCACCCACCATAGGAGTTCTAATTTGGACAAATTTTCTGTCGAGGGCAAGACTTACAAAGTCAAAAAAATAGATTCAGAGCTACAGAGGGTATATTTTCTAGGATTTAGAGGAATTCCAAATAAGCAAGGGTCCATGCCAAGTAAATATTGTCTTTCCTCAGTCCTTAAATATAATGCTTGAATAAGATATTCCGAGCACCAGTATTAAGTACTACCGCTGATTATGAAGTACTCTCACGCATGTGCTGGAACTTTTAACCCTCCGAGAGGCGCAAACGTCTTTTTCCGTTTTTCATGTACAGTTCAAAAACAGATAGCTCGTATTTACGTGTATATTTTCTTAAATGACCATGGATAAAGCGGTCTTAAGATTTCAGAGATATAAGTAAATGCAAAAAAAGATCTATTCATTTACTTTAAAAGCTAAGTTTTCTAACCTTACAGATAAAAGATCACAATAATTGCGCGTTCAGAGGGTTAAGGTCAGAGCGCCAGCCACAGTAGAGAAATTTTTTGTTCGTACAGTAGAGTTTTAGAAAAATGTATGTCCTGTGTTGTCGTCGCAATTGTTATGGGAAAGTAAGTTGAGTTGAAAACTAAGCTCGATCTTCTTTGAATGCTCGATATCCTCGAATCATAGCCAAATACCTATGATTCATCCCTTGTTGCAATTATTTTCAAAAAGCTTTCCTCATTTTCAACACGATCAAAGAGATCGAGTGCAGCTGAAAGCCTGTCTTTTTTTCTCTGCAGAGATCAGTTTTGGTATGAACTTGGCAAACACACGGCTCATATCCAAATCTTCGGTCTAAATGGAATGAACTGAAACATAGCTAATATGCTGAATAATAACTCAAGAAAAGTGATTCGGTGCTTTTTCGCACACAGATGAACGTACATGTTTTAACCATCACTGTATTAAAAGTCATCACTTTCGACGGCCATGTTGGAAACGTTTGAACACTTGTGTTGCTCACACAATCTTCCCCATAAATTTTCTTCAACTTTGGACAAGTCTCGCCAGAGGTACCCTTTGGCAAAACTTGAAGCAGATTATCTGCTCAACTTTCTCTGCCATAAAAAAATCGACGATAGGCACAGCATATGTAATTTTCAACGCTTTAACGAGTTGCACTTCCCTACAAGAAATATTTTATGCCAACCTCGCACTAGTAGTTGAAATTAGTAATATCTAGTGAATCCAGCTTCTAAGATTTACTAGATCATTACACCAGATATTACATTCGTTAAGTCTTCCAAAACAGTGCAGTAACAGATATAAATGGAACTTGAATAAAACCAGGTATTGTCACATCTAAAAAATGCTATAGATATCTTCATAGAATTAATACGAACATAATGCATATTCGGCATATCAAAAGACAATCGTCAAAGACCAATTTATAGAAAAGAAATGTAAAAAAGTTCTTGTTTTATTATCATCCCCGCTTTTAAAAGGCCACTTAAAGATTGCATTTCACCTTAATCTGAAGGTTAAACCGTATCGTTTGAGACATATTTGAAAGAAATCTCAACGTTTTTCACTCTAAAGCTTTTTGCACAGAAGCAAAAGTTTACGTTAATACTACTTCTTTTGTTCATAACTTAAAAGAAAACTAAATTCCGATAAAGCTGAGTTACTCATCAAAGGATCAAGAAATAAGATTAAATTTAAAAGCCCCTTTTTTGTCGATGCACCTGACATCCTTTTACAGCTTTGTTAGAAAGTGTTTTTTTTTTCCTTCGAACAACATTTCATTCCATTATGTGCCGTCTAAGCTTTTAAAAATTGATGGGGCGATTGCCTTTTTACGAAACATGCACTAGTAGAGAAGAAAAATTAAATGTTCGGCTAATTAAATCTAAAACTCGAGGCATTTTAGCTACTTTGGAATCCTTACGCAAATTGCTCTTTTGTTATCGAAAGAAATTTTTGCGGAAATTTCCTTTCCGAATAAAAAGTTCCGTAAGGGAATTTAAATTGTACATCTTTCCATTTTTTTTTCAGCTAAAGGAAAAAAAAGAGGCAAAATTTTAGTTTGAAAAAATGCGCTACAAATATATTTATAAATATTTTTTGAAAGCAGTCCAAAAGCTGGAAAATTGAAAATGGCGTTTTATTTAAGGAATATGCCAGAAAACTCGAAGCACAGGTAGCACAAAAAGAATAGCATTTGCAGAAGTAGCAACACAAGCAGACAACAAATCACTAATAACAGTTTATAGCACGAACATTAGTGCTCAGCGTCTAACTACTGACCAGCTTCCAATGCGAACAAGACTCCAAAGAGATTCTCGGACCTTCAAACACATTACAAAGACGTCCGCACACCAAAGGAGTTTTTTCGTCTCAGCAACTCCGGGTTTTTAAAGTCTTCCCTACATGGTGTGACGTCACATGGATTCATCTAGAACAATCTCTATATTTTTGTTCCTAATAGAGATAGGACGAAAATTCTAGTATTTTCGAAGATCTTCATTTTGTCGCCAAAGCCGCCAAATTAGTCGGCAAGATGATCGCCAAGGTCGGGGGACAATTGCTTCCATTCCGCAGGCTTCCAATAAAAACCTTTGTAAATGTCTTTTTCCAAGCTTAAGACTAACATTGCTGGGAAACGACATTACAGTTTCGTAACAATATTCATATAATACTTTAGAAGAATAAAAAATATCATAAAGATGAAGACAAGCTTATTAAAAAAGAGAAGGAAAAAATGTTCATAAATCTTTTCGAATATAAATGCACGTGAGCGTATATTTGTTTATAATGCCATATAACTGCAATTCAAATAAAGCAACAACAATATTCCAAGATTTAGCCGCTGATCGCCAAACGCTCGAACTTCATAATTTCGGCCCAATTACATTTTCATTGACCTAACAGTTCAAAATTAAGTTCAAAAGCATTAAAAGATTGTTTCGAAAGTGATGAAATCTTGGAATGTTCTCCGAAATATTCGACAATGATTCTGGATGTCAGGATATCACGTGAAGTATTCAATTCAGATCATTTTTTGTCGACAAGTTGCAACATATTTCGAACTGTAACCCTCTGTCATTATTAAATTCGTATTCAATCTCGAATTAGCATTGAGTGCCATGGATGTAGAAATACTATTCATCTCTGACGAAGCCAACAATAGTTGTAGAAATACGGGTTGCAGGGGAATAATCCCAAACCCGCCTACAGGTAAAAATGCTTCATCTAAGGAACACTCTAGGGGTAAATGCACCAAAGATAAAAGAGGAGAAACAGGAGTTGAAAACTAAATTATTTATTATTAAAACAGCATAATATGAAATGAGAAAAGTATTTACACAGGTATTATTTACATTTTATACGAGAGGGATTTAGGGTTTGTTACTTACTTAAGATATCAACTTACCCCTTCTGTAAAAGGTTTAGTTGTAGCCATCGCCCACCTCCGCCGTGCTAACAGGGAAAAGACCCCTTAGCTGCCTATGCTCACATTTACCGCATGTCTGTTCTGTTGGATTTCAAAAAGTCATCTCCCGAAGATTCAAACATTACCCTGGTTTTTTTAACGGAGAGCTTATACCTAACGCATCACGTGATTACCACGAAGAGACCGCGTGATCGTTATCTTCCGATATCTTTCCGCTGACACAACAATTATTCAAACGAGCTTGTTCGGAAAGCGAGAAAATATTATTAGGAAGGAATTAAACGCTTTTAAGCTAGACTGGGAAAATACAATTCCTACATGGAAAACCACAAAAAGAAACCCCATTATGCCTAAACATCCGAATATAACTGAATTACCGATTGCCACGACAATTAACACGGGCTTTGTGGACGAACGCATAATAGTCCCACGACGAGCGGCACGTGCGACGAACCCCGCCCCCATTAAAGGGGTATGACCCGTCATCATCGATGGACCCAAAGAGCAACCCCACCATTACTGTACCCCACTAGGGTACCTTATCTAACGTCTTCTCATCCCCATATTTGAGGCAATCCCCGCTCCCCTCCCCCAGGTGGGATAGCCTCATATAAAAGTTCTCTTTTCCGTTCATAGGTTTGAACCTAATTGAATACAGCTGTACATATATTCTGTTAACCCCTTCGCTTACAACAACGTGTCGGACGCATCGAATTGCAAAATTTCTGCTACTTAAATCTGTATTAACTCAACGTAGTAATACATTTTAAATACAAAAGTCGCTTGGACACGCTTAAGGGTCACGTATCCTTTACCATCTATACTTATAAAAGGCAATGTTTGTGTGCGTGTGTATGTGTGTGTCTGCGATGGCCAGTCTTAAATAGATTGACATAATATCCGAAATGGGTGGTTTCATCGAATTAGGTGGTTAAAGAAATCGTAGGTCAAGGAGTTAAGATCACATTCGAAATTTAGATAGTTGTGTTTTTTGGTTCAATCGTATTCGCAATCATATAGGCAGTCTCATACATAACACCAAAAATTTCTTCCCAATACCGGTCTAATAGGTGGAAATGTATCAAAATTTCGGGGACGAAGTATTTGACGATTATAATACAAGGTGTCTGAGAATATTGTTAAACACATTTCAGAAATTAATAAAAAAATAATGTTACAACTATGGTTTTTCTTTTCAATGAAAGCGCATTTAAAAAGTTTTTTCAGATAGGTGGCGTGTCATTACGACGTTCTAAGTTTGCTACAGCGAGAGATTTCCATTCGCAATGGGTACCGACCAGCAGAAGCCGACGCGCGTTTTCTGGTTTCCTTTTTCAGTTTTTCTTGAATATCTCGAACTAATAATTAGTTTTCGAGTTATAATTGACTAAACAAATTAAAAAGCGTAAAATTCTCTACAAATACATGCTTTTATTTTTCTTCTAGTCTCTCAAAAATGGGAGATTTCCAGTAATTTACGACCCCCTAGACCACCGTAACAGAGCGTTACCTATCAGAAAACTTTAAAATGAGCTCTCATCTGAAAAAAAAAAACACCGTACTTGTAACATTAGTTTTTTTAATTAATTTTTGAAATGTGTCCAACAATTCTCGGACAACTTTTACTTTATAGGCTGCGGTGGCCTAGAGGTAGGGTCTCGGCTTTGGGACCGCAGGGTTTCAGGTTCGAAACCCGATTCTACTGAAGATCCGCCGTGTATGGGTATCCGCCTGTTGCACGCTAAATCATACGTAGTGGCCAAACGTACTCCCGTTGGTGTGGCGTGGAAGTTTGGAGAGGGGGTGCCAGCTCAGGTGTCGTCCTCGTTATCTGACCGTGGTTTAAAATTACGAGGTCCGTCCCAAAATAGCCCTCGTGTTGCTTCAAAACGGAACGATGATGTAACTAAACCAACCTTGTGCTTTATCTTTGTATACTTCCAGAAGAAGAATGCATAAAAACAGTCGGCACGTGTCTGGATATTCAGTCCTCATGAATAAAGTGAAGACCGATAGCTTGCAGACCACGAATATCAGAATTATAAGATTCTTTTTTATGGCTGTTTAACAAATAGTTTAAATGCACCCGTTGAAACGCTAATAATTTATTCAAATAAGCGAAGTTCCACATTCTAAATCTGCTTAAATATTTCAGATTATTCGGAAGAAATTTGCGACTCAGTAATGCTGCAATAAAAAGATTAAAATAATGAATAATTGAGTAAGAGAGAAAAAATATCGGTACATCTGGAAGAAATGAATTAGTAATGCAGCGTATCAAGAAAGATATATAAATGCAGGAACTGCTTTTTTTAAAAAATAATAAAATTGACTGATGTAGAATTACAGCATGTAGAATTTATTAATTCTTAGGTACCGAGAAGTTAATTTTATGCTTTATGGGCACATAGCAATAAATTGTAAAAACGAAGAGTTAAAAGAGGGACCAGGCCTATGTATGAGATGTGGACAAAAAGGCCACAAAAAGAGAGACTGTGACGCGGAAACGCCTATATACATAAATTGTTTCAATCACAATATCAAATTCGGAACTAAGCACGACATAAAACATTCTGCCCATGATAATCTTTGTAAGATGCGTGAAAAAGATTTCGATTTCTAATATACTAGCATAAATTATGGACCCTAAATTTTTTCCTTGGTGCCCACCTAAACGTAAACCATTCGCGTCGTGCTTCCTCCTTTCTTGGGCAGGACATTTTGCGTTTTTCTTGCTACTTTGTTTCATTGAATGATCCTTATACTTTTAATTCTTCTGTTATTGAATGTTCTTCTTTTAGAAAATTTTTTCACTCATACTGTTTAGCAACGGATTCCGAGACTGCCACGTTTGGACGATTTTATAGCGGAAAGGAGTGTCAGGCAATGAGTCATATGAGCGCATTTCCGGAGTTCTTTGCAAGATCACGCTCAGTAAAATGTAAACATCACCCTTCCATTCTTCACTTTCCCCCTATTTTGATGAAAATAACTCCACCCGGCGCATGCGCAAAAGCGCGGAGGGTTTCCGAATCCGTCGCTATACAATACAGTCCACTGGTTGGATTTGTTATTTCAAAACCCAAATATTAAAATTTTTCCTATTTGATTGAAAGAAATATAGTTACATTCAAAATTGAGTTCCAAGAGGAAACCTTTGCGATTATATCTATTTATTGTTTTACCCAGCAAGGATTTAAATGATTTAAAGAAAATCTTGTATTTGAGTGATAAGAAAATTATCATTCTTGGAGATTTCAACGCAAAATCGAGGGTATGGTGTCAAAGGGATGGAGATAATAGGGGTAAATTGTTTTTTGAGATGACAGAACAACTGGATTCGTTGATTGTGAAAAAAATTATTCTAATCCTTCATTTAATGGTCCACAAGGCAGTAGTTGGATTGATATACTTCTTATTAAAAATTTTAATATTGATAGGATCCAAAACTGGACTATCGAAGACAAAATTACTCTGAGTGACCATCAGAAGAACTGACGCTCCCCAAGATGACCCTGTGGAACAGGACTTCATCAAAGACGAGGACAATCCCCCTCCCCCGCCTTCTATTAACGAAGTGACTCTTGCTATCAAAAAACTTAAAACTAATAGATCGGCTGGTCCTGATAATATACCATCTGAACTTTTAAAGGTCGATGAACCAGTGCTTGTTGATGCTTTACACAAAATTTTGGTTAAAATACGGGAATCGGAGAAATTGTCCACTGAGTGGGAGGTAGGCTCCATTTGCCTCATTTAAAAAAGGAGACCAATTTGAATGTCGTAACTATAGAGGTATCACACTCCTTAATACGGCATATAAAATCTTCTCCAACCTACTTTTTGCAAGACTTAAACCCCATACTGAGAGAGTAATTGGAAACTACCAGTGTGGATTTAGACCCCAAAGACCTACTGTAGATCAAATTCATACTCCGAGGCAAATTTTGGAGAAAACTAAAGAGTATAACATCAAAACCTTCCATCTATTTATTGATTTTAAAGCTGCCTATGACAGCATAAAAAGAGACAAGTTGCTTAAAGCTATGATTGAGTTTAATATTCCTACCAAACTTGTCAACCTCACTAAAGCCTCGTTAAGCAACGTACGGTGCAGGGTCAAAATCCGAAACCATCTTTCTGAGTCTTTCACAGCTGAAAGAGGCCTGCGTCAGGGAGATTCGCTTGCTTGCCTACTCTTCAATCTCGCATTGGAGAAATGCATTCGAGTTAGCGGATTAGACCGAAGAAGCACTCTCTGGAATAGGTCACTACAGTTATTGGCCTATGCAGATGATATAGACATAATTGGAAGATCTGAAAGGGCAGTGAAAGAGGCCTTTCGAGCCCTAGAAATCTCTGCCACAGACATGTTCTCATTAATAGTGAGGTCCAAGACAAAGTTTATGGAAGTTCCGTCCTCGACTGGGAACTACACCTCTTTTCGCATAAATGGTCATACCTTTGAAAGGGTTAGTGAATTCAAATACCTTGGAACTATTATTAACGATCAAAACATGTTGAAAGCCGAAATTAACAACAGAATAAAATCGGCCAACAAATGTTGCTTTGGATTAAAAAACAATTAAGATCCAGGCTTGTTAGCCGAAGAACTAAAATGAGATTATACAAGACACTTATATTGCCTGTGCTGCTGAAAACTTGGACATTAAACGTAGACGTCCGTCGAGCTCTGGAAACTTTCGAAAGAAAAGTGTTAAGAAATATATTCGGGCCTGTAGTAGAACAAGGGTGCTGGCGAACCATATATAATTTTGAACTTTATAGACTTTACAAGGAGCCTCAAGTTACACAAATCATCCGAAGTAACAGACTGAGATGGCTCGGCCATGTCTGGAGAACCCCGAAAATAACCCGACTAGATTGCACACTTTCAAGAACCCCGGGGGATCCCCTGCCCGGGGCAGACCTTCAACAAGATGGCTGGACGATACAGAAAATGACATCAAAATTTTGAAAATAAAAAACTGGCAAAGAGTTGCTTTAGATCGTCTGAGTTGGAAGAAGCTTTTTGTCGAAGCAGCTAAGACCTGCAACAGGTTGTTACGCTCTTAAAGAAGAAGACTATCAGAAGATGGTTTTTGATATACCTGAAAACCAACGTGTTTTTAAAAATTTTTAAACCAAAAAAATGGACCATTGATCATGTAAATATGTTGTCTTTTAAGATTCATTTGACTGAATTTGTCAACAAATATTGTGCAGAGGTAAAACCTTGGAAGAATCTGTGGCTGAAATTGAAGGTCTTTTTAAACTCTGTGTTAGAAATTTCAAAAAAAAAACAAAGACAAAAAGGATGTTGTGTGGCGGACCATGGAACTAGAAATAAAGAAAAGTCGAGTTCGTCCGTTAAGAAGATTTCAACGAACAGCAAACGACGAAGAGCGGGTGATCAGCAAATTAAAATTTAAGAAAGAACTCTGAATATACCCAATCTATCGCATTAGCAAAAGTAAGTTCATTAAATGCTTTTAAATAATGTTTTAAAAGTAAATTGATTTGGTTCATTTTACTCACTAGTTCTAGATACCGTAAGAAACTATAGTCAGTTGTGTCGAATTAGAAAAGAGGAGGCAGTGTTACTAAACCATTTAGAGAGAGCCTGGAAGTGATTCTTGAATACCATTACCCTAGAGAAAGTGGCGTGTCATTGGGAAGACAATTTGATTTGAAATATAATTTTCCACATGTTACTGATGCTCTTGAAATTTTGAAAATTTTTGAAGAAGTTTACCTAAATAAAGCTCCTGGTCCCGATGGACTATCTGCAGGTATTATTTTTGAATTTTTCAAGGTTAATATGGAAAAATTTACTATAACGATGAATGATTGTATAAACTTTGCTATTTTACCTGATCCATGGAAGAAGGCTTGAGTTGCCCTTATTCTCAAGGAGGGAAAAGATCCTGCTTTTCTTTCGGCATACCTTCCAATAAGACTGCTTTCTACCTGGGGCAAAGTTTGCTTTTCGGTGAGAGCTCCCCTCCCCTCCCTGATTTCTCCAGTCCGGCCACAACTCCCACGCACATTCCCTCTTCCCAACGCTCCCCAAAACAAGTGTGATTTATAGCCCGCCTCAAAGAATAATATATTACTTTTATGGTCAAACAAGCTGAATGAAAAACCAACCTCGTTGGAATTCCAACCTTTCGCTCTTCCTACGCCAATTTTATCGAGATTTCGCATTGAAGAAATGTTTTGGCACAATACGCCAAAAAAATGGATTTGACTACTCGTGAATGCCCCTCTTAATACGTTAAGCGCCATGCCAGTCATCGGCGATTCCTGATCCATGGAAGCAGGCTTCAGTTGCCCTTATTCCCAAGGAGGGGAAAGATCCTGCTCTTCCTTCGGCATACCGTCCCATTTGTCTGCTTTCTACCTGGGACAAGGTTCGCTTTTCGGTAGTAGTGGTTCGGTAAATGAATACTGAATAATATTTCATTTTTATGGCCAAACCGGCTCAATGAAAAACCAACTCCGTCAGAATTCCAACCTTTCGCTCTTCCCACGCCAATCTTTATAGGGATTTCACATTGAAGAAATGTTTTTCCACAATATGCCAAAAAAATGGATTAGACTACTCGTGAATGCCCCGCTTAATACGCTAAGCGCCATGCCAGCCATCGGCGATTGACATACTTTTCGTTTATTTATTACCCACGCCGATCCACTCACCCATAGGGTATGGAGCGTTAAAAGTCGGCGGAATACTTTTAGTTTGGATCGCATCAGTCAGTGGTGACTGACGGTATACTTTTCGGTCACGCTACGCAAGTCATTGACTAGCGATATACAATTTTAAAAAATTATATTCTTACATTAATAAATTTTAAATGATTCAGAGATCATAAAAGAATGTATCTATATAAAGCTCTATCGCAACCTTTTATCTTCAGTTGCAAGCATATCTATGGAATTGGATATTGTGGAATAAACGGAAACGACGTCAAAATAGCCTTGATGCTTAATGTGCCGATTTAAAAATGCTTCACATCCTACCGAGTGGCAGGAGATTCATTACATTTGGATATATGCAGTATCACTAATAACTCCCAAATTAAATTTCGTTAATTTTGCAAAGAAACTCGAGGAAAATGCTCTTTCATGCATGATTTTCTCAGAATAAGTCCTTGTTTTTAGATACCTTTACCCCGAACACTATACATTGTCCTATTTTTTAATTGAAATCATCAATCCATTAAAAAAATACAGATGTTTATAGCGAAAATAAAGCTCTAAGCAACAGAATAATCGTGTAGCCAACACAAATGTAATTATTACGTTTATAAGCATTTTAACGCTATGAATCCATCTCAGTAATAAAATAGTATCACAAAGTATTAAACCATAATTAAACAAATGCAAATCCTACACATATACGAAACTTTCCGAGTTTCTTATCTTTTATATCTTCACTAAGGTACAAAAGATTTCAGCGTCCTTTTATTAAGTTTAAGAACGAAAATCCCATTTCATTATAGTTGCAACTTTTTTTTTATTAAGTGTTCTCTCTCTTCCATCTTCTTTATTCTAATTTAGGACGTAATTACATTTTACCCTAAAGTGGAGGAAAGATCTTGAATATTTGATTTCCTTGATGGACTTCATTTTCCCTTCTGATCGCATACATTAGTGAAGTACAACTAACATGGTTTTCGCAATTGATTTAAGGAAAGAAAATTAAGAATCTTTTTCTCTTCGTTTTCTAAACTTTCGGACATACGTTCAATTGGTTCTGAGTTACAGATTAAACTATATACAAACACTTTGTTGCGTATATTTTCTCAGATAAAATTTTAATCAAAAAACGAAATAGAAAGTTTCTACATCTCTACATTTATTCAATTGTAGAGAGAAGTATTTGTACATAATTTTATGCATTAAACCCTTTCAGGGGTGCTGGTTTCCTTTCGAAACTAATTTCTAAGAGCTTTATCTTGGCCAGGCGTTAGTCTTTTGATAATTTATTTTTAAAAATGCGTTTTTAGTATCTAAAGATCACAACAGATGGCAGTCAACCGAAAGGCTAAAGTGGGTTAAATAAAAGCGATTGTAGCTTATGTGAGAATCAGAATTTTTTTTCTAGAAACGTACTCAGTTTAACCTTCTCGTACAAGGCAAAGTATTCTAATCGTTAAAACACTCGACTTCGAGATTTTGTTTTAGACCTTCCTGAATCCGAAACACACATTTTTGAAATCATGTCCGTTTATAAACACGGTACCACAAAAACACAAGATAGATGAAACTTGGCATACGATTTTATTATTAGCATTATAGATCCATACCAGTATAATAATTCTATCAAAAATTATTTAAGCTTAAGTCTACATTAATGCTTTGTTTATTTCAAAACTGCAAGTATTTACACTGTTCAGTTGACATGATTTTATGTTTATTTCACATTATAAAATATATCTTAAAACGTGTACAATATTTTTATTAATGACCTTAGTTTTCCTGCAACCAAACTTTAAAATATGCAGTACAATACATAACATTTCGTCGCTTAACAAGCCACCTATCTCAAATTTTTGAAATTTCGAAGAAAACAATATTCAATTTTTCGTAAATTATTCGTTAAACAATTAACGAATATTTCTGAATTTTTTTACATCTGATATAAACACGAGACCGCATGTTCTGAACACATGTGGAAAAAAATTCAGAAATGTTCGTTATTGGTAACCAAAAAAATTAAGTATTTTCGTGCTCTTTGAAATTTCAAAAATTTGAGATAGGTGGTGTTGCTTGTTAAGTGACTTATCGGCGTTGGCCTCTTCTGAAAGGTCAGCAAATACGAATAATAGCGTGCTTTGGTATGAAAAGGTTGGGTTTCTAATGGTATGGATGGGGTTGTAAGTGAGCATTTACAAAACTCTGGTCTATCTTGCTTTTTTTGTTATCAACCTAAGAATTACATTTATTGGTTTACATTGGTCGCTCATAGACCAAGACACTTTTAGTTTACATTACGACACCCCCCCCCGTCTCCAGAGATAAAAATCTCCGGTTTGCAGTTTGGATGAGCGTGCGTAGAAACTTTATTGAACAAAAAAAAGTTTACATACAGTGTTTTAACATTGACAAAAACGTGTAAAATTTATAAAAACGATCAAAAATGTGTGTTTATATATGAAAAGAAAGACTCGCGAAGCAAAAACAATTTTAAGATGGGTTCGCTGCATCTATATACTTATAGGAGGACTCATTTGGGTTCTAGGTATTGAACCTCTAGAGGGTCTTGGTCCATAAGTAGACCAAGAGGCCACAGCCGAGTCTCCAATACATTTTATTGTCACACGAAACGCCTGGAACGATCTATCTGCATCACACCGTAGCTCTACAGTCATTAATCCCTCCTAGACAGGAAACAGATTTATCATCATGATGTGTAGCTCTTAAGCTGAACAAATTCGTTTGACCTGAAGAAAAGTACTTTATTCATTTTCTTGCACTTAGCTATGGAAATACACCCTTTTAGGATAAATGCTTTAACAGCTGCAATTTAATAAAATGTACGAGAGATGCAACTTTTAATTCATTTTCTTCGTAATTGAATTACAGAATTGTTGCGATTGAAGTTCTCGTATTGAGAAGATAATGCAGCTGATTCTTGGACTCCAAACGAAACAAAATTCCACCAGTGTGTTACTAGTAATACGCTCTGTGAAAACCGAAAAGGAAAAAAAAGTTAAGATTTTTGTCAATAAATGGCGCTGGGACAATATCCGAGGTGATTTTTGCACATTTTTATTATTGAATCAAAACTGAGTTCATTTGAGGTTTTTTTAAACTTTAAGATAAAAACGCTGCTAGAATTAAGTTCTGAACGTGAAGTCTTTTTTCGTTCAAAATACCGTTTTTATGCGGTTGCGGTGCGTTCTCGTTAAGAACACGAGTTATTAATCAACTCTAGAACACAGTCCTGGAGAAATACGTTTACTGAAGATTAGGCCTTTGGTATTGTTTTGGTTTAAAGATGAAGAAACGATGTTTGAAGATAAAATTCTGTATTCATCATTATATACAAAATATATACACAATTCGGAAGAATTACCTATTAAATGTAGGTATGCAGTTGCAAACTCATCAACGAGTTAGAATTCAGGAAAACTGCCTGCTCCAGTAAAGAACAAATGCGTCTCGAAGGTCGATACTTGATAAAAATATAGGGGAGACCGGGGCAGGTTTACACACTTTTTAAACTTTTATTTTTCTCTTTTAAGGTTTTAAAGTATTTCTTTCATTTTCATTACCAATTAATTAGTTAGACTTAAAGGCATGTAATTTATATTTTTAAATACTTTAAATTATTATATTTTTGTAATTATACCATTTTCTTTACCATGATGTCCATGTCTGCAAACTTGCCCCATAACCGGGGCAAGTTTACACACTGCCTGGGGCACGTTTACACACCACCAAAAATGATTAAATAGAAAGCTTGCAGTGATTAAAGTACAGCAAATTAAATACAAAGAAACCTAACTTATTTTAAAAAGTACATAATAGATTATAAACAATCACTGTGAATCCTATTAGTTTTAAAAATCACTCAAAATTTACACAAACAAAATATTTTGAATTGCCATTGATAATGCAGTCCTCATGAGCCCACCCCCTTACATTCGGTGCATTGTACCCACTGTTTGCCAGATCTTGATTCTTCGAATGGATTTAAACAATAAATACGCAGACAATTTTCATCGTCATCAGAATCAAAAGTTTTCTTGTTTCTTGTTACGCTCAAAATTTCCTAAATTTTCTTTCAGAACAAGATTTTTCTAATTCTTAAATTTTTTTATCCACACTTTTTTTCATTATTATAACGTGTTCTAGCGGAGCTCACTGACTGAAACATAGTATGATGTGCTGATGCTAATTTCCTCTTTATTGATTTCTCCTTCTATATTTGTAAGGCATTTTTTGCAGGTGCATCTGTAAAAATTGATGTTTGCCTTTTTTTCCTCCCTCTGTTACTTCTTTTCCTTGGCCCTACTTTTTGAAATGGTCTCGCATCTTCAGGTGTTGGGAATGACTTTGTAACGCAAGTGCCACTTGTGCCAGTTATAACAAAAAAAAATGGTGATGGGGCAAGTTTACACACTGTATAAACCTGCCCCATGCACTGTATATAAACTTGCCCCAACGCCATTCTTTTGTTATAACTCAGCATACAAGCTTTATTCATAACAAATCTAATCAACTAAATAGATTAAAATAACCACAAAAGAATAACCTAAGAGGATAATCCATGATAAGTTATAATATTCAAATGGTATGAGCTCTATTAAAGCCAATAAGTAAGGGTAAAATTTACTAAAATGGTAAAAAAATCAGAAAAAGTTGTCCACTTCACGATCCACTTTCAAGACCGACTCTAAATTTGCGTGAGTATTAATGGAGGCCAAGACACTTCTTCCGAAAAGACATGTAGTGCCCCAGACCAGTGGTATGTGAAATATAAGTCTCGCGCAAACTTGCCCCGGTCTCCCCTATATAAAATATATGTGCAGCCTGCCTGTGCGGGTGTTGACAGCAGAGCAAAAATAGTGCGTCCAGTCAATGAGAGTAATGCGTACAAAATCAACAATAAAAAAATAGTAGTGCCTCCTAAAAAACTAGTAGTAACGGAGGCGCTAAGCTAAGTACGCAGAGAAGAAAAAATACCACATGTACTCATATCAAATTAAAATAAAGTTAAATAATAGAATGATAAATAATAGAATAAATCATGCAAACGCAAAATTCATCAACATTAAAAGAAAGAAAATAAAGCAATAGGATGCGGCACAACAGTCCACCTCACACTATTTTTTCCTTGTTTTCATAAAGCGTATCATTCACACCAGCGATGATTGCTTTTAACGGAGCGGACGAACTCGACGGTTCACAATCTGCGAAACATAACACTTGGCATTTGTGTACTACATTCTAAAGAAATTTTATTTGTCTCAGAGCCGTTTCAAGAACCTTCAGAATAGGCAAACTTTAACTATAGCAACTCTCTATTCAATGAGAAAACACTACAATCATCAAATATAATCTGTACCTCTTAACCAGTTGAATGCATGTCCAAAAATGGCAAATTCCAAATTTTATACCTCATCGAATTTCAAAGTCACGCTTTGGAACTGGGAATTTTGAGACGAAAATTCATTCTACTTCAAAAAGAAAATCAGAAAAAAATAAATTCCTCCGACTTTCACTAGAATTGATTCTCCTGTGTTTCATAAATGTTAAATTTCCCTTCCGCTTCGGTATAGAGCTTTCCCATTTTAAATCTGCTATTCTTGATTTATAACCAGAAAGCCCCGGAGAGCTCGCGGAACAGCAAGAATTATCTTGAGCAACGTGACAGGGGATGCAACAAAGAAAGGATTTATTTTCTTCAGGGGATTTCCCTTTCCTTTCTAGATACCCATAGGGGAATGGAATGGGTTCCATCTTAGAAATTCCCTCTCTTCCAGATTCACGCGAGATTTTACGAGGTCTGATGTATTGTTTCGATTCAGACTAAATGAAGTATATTTTTTGTTGATGAATCCAAAGGTAAAAAGCTTTACTTGAGCAGAAGATGAATGAGGGAAAAACAATTCGTAAAGCAGCGGAAAAATTTTACAAAAAAATTTAAATGCGATTTAATTCACATTCATTAATTTTTTGTTGGCTGATAATCGTTTTTATATTGTGTCTTACACTCTCTGTATTTTGTAAAGCTGTCGATCAAAAGAATTTTGTAACCAGAAATACGATTTGTCGAATTTGTATCCGATATTAAAATTACAAAAGGTCTGTATTGTCTAGCAACGGATTTGGAAACCCGCCGCGCTTTTGCGCATGCGCCGGGCGGAGTTATTTTCATCAAAATAGGTGGAAAGTGAAGAATGGAAGGGTGATGTTTACATTTTACTGAGCGTGATCCAACAAAGAATTTCGGAAATGCGCTCATGTGGCTCATTGCCTCCGGTGTAAAATCGTCCAAAAGTGGTAGTCTCTGAATCCGTTGCTGAACAGTATACCTTAATTTAAACCGCTGCCATATGTCAAATACTGAATCATTCAAATCCAAGATCAATTGTAGGGGCATGGAGTAGAAGAGGCATGTGCGGGAAGAAGCGACATCCACGCCAGGTAATGTTGGTAATGGTCGAGAAACTCAAAACATGAAGGATTAAAATGAAGGGAAAAAGTTATAGAATCCCGTTTCCTAAAATTCATCTGAAAAGTGAAAACCAGCTTGAGTAACAATAACAGAAGAGTGCCAAGATCTCAGTGCTAAATCAATAACGCGATTAATACCTCAATTTAATACCGACTTTTACTTATATTCCGATAAATATTTTTATTGACTCACTTTGGGTCCTAGTAATACTCCTCAAGATCTTTAAAATGACACCAGAATCAACCTCCTAGCTAAACGTGTTTCCACGCTACACTTATTCATAACCTTATATAAAGCTAATTCATAACAATCACGCGCATGCGCCCACACTGGTACGATGACGTCACAGGCAAAACAAATACTATGCAACAAACTCTTACAAATATGATCCATCCGTTGTGGGGTCAACCATTCTTTTCGCATTATTAGTCTCGTAGTTATTAGAAATTGAAATCTGACGGTATTTTGTCACATAAGGAAGTTCGACCATCACTGTAACGAGCGGAAAGATGTTTTCACTTCAAAAATGGCGAATCTTATCTCAAAATTTTCATATTACCACTATTTTACTTCTCAGTAAATACTAAATTAGATTACTAATTCAAAGACTGAAATAAACGAGATTTAAAATAAGAAACTGTTAAATTATAATGATAGGGCGATTTAAATTATAAATAATATTAAAAGTTTTTGAAAAATAAAATTCTTTTATCGATGCAAACAGTTGGAGATTTTATATCCTAAATCCAATCTGAGAAACAGCGACAGCAGAGATGTGTTGACCTTTCTAGGAATACTGACGATCCTATTTGGCCGCTTACCAAGAAAGCTCGACAAGTAATGCAGCGAAAACTGGAGCAGCAGTTAGATAAAAGACGGATTTTATTAGTGCGGGCTTCACTTTTCGCCGATAAGAGCATTTATTTAACTGCGGAATAGGAAAACGTAAACTTCAAAATACTGGATAGACTTTCCATTAAAAGAAATACGATTTATATCTAAAATTGTTTTTATTCACAAAACTTTTAGGGTAACTTTGAATTGATAATGTAATAGATTCATTGTTTATTAATTTATTAAATTATTTGGCATCACCTAAAGTGTCACTTTCAAGGATTTTATGCTTAGATCGGGGAAAAAATTGTGTTAATTGTTTTAAATACAAAAAATGTATTAATAGTTACCTTTAAAATTCTCTTTTATTCTACGTGACTGCGCATTATAGGGCTTAAAACAGTATTGTTATGAGTGTTTTTACATAACACATTACGAATTTGATGCAGAAGAGAGGAGAATTTCGACAACATATTATAAAAGTATATTAACTCGTTAAAATTATTCGAGAAAAATACATTTTCAGAATGACAGGAAACTTCTTTACCAAGAACAAAACTGCAACAATTCTAAACTGAGCTGCTAATGATCCTCGAATTAGAAAGACATAAATCTGGACTTTTCATTGCAATTAAACTTCAAAACGCTCATCTCTCAAAACTAGAAATTTCAAGCTAGCTTTTTTATAATGTACAGTCAATACGTCGTCGTACTGAATAGCTTTCTTTAATTTTTTAATGCGCTTACGTTTTTAACTTCGGCAACATCGCACTCTACAAAACTATTTTACCTGAAGTTTCTTTTCTTTTATATTATATCTTTTGTATACAACTGGAATTAGAAGAAGGTACGACAAAACTATTTTACCCTAAGTTTCTTTTATATTATATCTTTTGTATAAAACTGGAATTGGGAGAAGGTCCAACAAAAAAAAGTTTATGAAACTATTTCCTTTAGTCTTAAATTAATATAAATAGCAAATCAATTGAAATCAACTTATTACAATCACCATCACAGTTTCTTTAAACATAAATAAGATATTTCATTTTTTGAAACGAATTTTTCATAAGCGTTATCTTATTTTTTTATGAAAAATGGGCCGATAAATTATTCTTGGTAGTGAAAGCGTTTCTTATATATTTATTAAATTAGAACGGTGCCTTGTGATGATTTCCACGTCAAAAAGAAAAAATATAGCGCTCGCTTATTATTTATCAAGTTGAACGAGCATTAATCTGCGTTCCGACGGCCCATCTTTCCACAGATTTCGTCTTCGGTTCGCGTTATTTCCTGCCGTCGGAACGGGAAAATCGGTGCGGCTCGTGGGCTTGTAAGTGCATCTGTGGTTTCCCGCGTTGTGGCGGTAAATAGCTCGTACTTCAAAGGCCCAGACGCCGCCATTGCATCCGTTCACTCGAGCGCTGCTGAGATATTTGAAAAGCCATGCGCCGTAGGAACGACACGTCTGCTCGAATTCCACCGACAAGTGCAAACCTCGAGCGACTCGAAGTTTGGCCAAGCCATACGCCGTTGGAACAAGGCTTTAGGAGAACGTACAGAGATAGTTCAACCTCTCGTCTCGACACGTCCCCTCCTCCTCTACTCATGGTAGGATCGGTGAAGAATTAATCTATTTCCATAGTTTAAAGCAGTGGTTCCCAACCTTTTTGGTTGTGCGGACCACCTGTTGTGTAAAAAATATTTTGAGGCCCACTAACTAATATACAAGTAAAAAAATACAAACACACACACACACACATATATATATATATATATATATATATATATATATATATATATATATATATATATATATATATATATATATATATATAGGGTGTCCACACTTATCGTGGTCCAATAGCTAATTTCTAAACCGTTAGAGGTATACATGGAGTTCCAATTGGAAAAATGTTTTAAATGAAGGGGAAATTATATATTTTTAAGTGAATAAATATATTCTTGAAAAAGTTAAGAAACCTAACTTTTCATACAGTCCCACGGTCCTATCAATAATATTTAGTAAAATATTTTTGACACTAACATTTTAAACAAAAGAGTCCCACTCTTCTGCGACTAAAACTGACCGAGTTATGGAGCTTTCAATATCGCTGACTTAGGCCACTTTACACCATTTCAAAAGCCGTCTTGCAGACGATTCACCAATCAATGCGCAGCACTCGATCTACGAGGCCGCTGATTGGTAAAAATCATAAAATTCAAAGCTCCATAACTCGCTCAATTTTAGTCGCTGAAGAGTGGGCCTTTTTTGGTTAAAATTTTAAGGTGTCAGGAATATTTTACTAAATATGACTGATAGGACGGGTGGAACCGTATATCAAGTAAGAAATCGTAATTTTTTCAGAAATATACTTAGTGAATCAAAAACATAAAATACAATTCTTCCCTTCATTTAAAGCATTTTTCCAGTTGGAACTATGTCTTTCTCTAACGGTTTATAAATTAGTCACTGGACCACGATAAGTGTACACTCTGTATATTAGATGCCCTTATATGCTAGTAATTAGTGAAGCTTACTGTAAAAGGAATAAAAATATATTGATTTATAAAGCAAGAAACAAGTGAAGACTCTTGAGGCTCCCCTGACTTCGACTCTCGACTAGCATTTCGCGGCCCATTAATGCGCTATCCGAGGCCCATAAATGGGCCGCGGCCCATGGGTCGGGAACCACTGGTTTAAAGTATTGCTTTCTATAATGCAAATTGAACCCTACGTCGGAACCTTATGATGACTAAACAAGTTCATACATTATAACTCGTATTGAAAACATCTCATATACAATCGTTCATAAATGTTTATTAAGACTAGAAGTAGCTTAACCCTTTATTCATCGAATTAACCTGCTTTTCAGTTTTATTTTGCCATCATTAGATACGTTTTAATGCAGAATAACCCGAGGAAAGAAAAAACTTTTTAATTAAAGTATTAGGTAATTTAATTAATTTGATTAATAACTAGAAAATTTAATTTTTGTCTGCATCTGCCATCTACTGCTAGCTGTCGGAACTACATTCCTCCTTTTCATGTGAATATCGTCAGGAAAAACGGTCAAATTACGAAGATATAAGCGTTATTAAAGTAATACTTTTAAGTACAGTCGGGAAATAAAGGATTAAGAAGATAAGACCGTTAGTAAAATTCGCCAAAGTAAAGAAGAATAGATGCATGTAAGGAGGAGAATGGAGATGGGAAACTGATTGCATCATCTAATTGCCTCTATGTGTGAAAACTTTCACCGGAAAATGCATCCTAAATTGTTTATGGAAAAAAATATGAATGCTTCGAGCGTATCTTATCCCCTAATTTATTCCTCATTTTGAACAGTTTGATCCATCTACTTGTGTTCCACGTTTTAAAACAGCTGCCTAAATCTCCAGAAAAGTTCGAAATCTTTAAAACGGTCTAACTTCTTCGAAAACGCTTTCACCGACAAGTATCAAAAGATTTGATTCTGGAAATTCGTTGAGTTATGCCTCTCATCTCTTTGCACCGGAGATGCATCTTGAAAAATTCAAGGGATCCAGAAAAAACTCCGTGCGTGACCGGAATGTCATGTCTGGCATCAGCATGCATCCACGGTAACAAGGGAAAGTTTTCCTAAATAAAATTATGAAGTTGGAAAAGGAAATTCGCCCGCGAACTGCAAGAGTTCTTCGGTAATTCTGAATTTTATGAAAGGATTCGAAGTTTTTAAGGGCTTCATTAGAAAGTCGCTCTGTGTGAAATCGTGCAGAGTGCCTCGAAAACTTGATATTTAAAGTGAATAAGTCTAGCTAAAACAATATAGAAAATTTTCGTGGATATTTTATTGTCATTCCCAAATATTTTCCAGCGATTGAAAACATTTGGAACTATCGGTGATGTTTGGAATTAACACAAGGAGAATTAGACCTCCTCGACTTATAGCCATGTCCATTATATTAATATTTATCAGTGAAAATAAGGGATGGGAAAAGAGTTCATTTTTTTTTGTGTCAAGTTAACCGGTATTTTTCGGTTAATTTTTTTTGTCCCGGTCATAACCGATTATTTTTTAAAAAATCCAAATAACCGGGTAAAAAAACCGGATCTGTAGATAGTCTAATCGCACCTAAAATCGAGCCTAAAATTTACCAAGTTATGAAGCTTTGAATGTCATAATCTTAGGCCAATCAACGACAACCACTTCCTCGAGGTGTCTGTTGCTTGGCGGATTACTGAAAGAGTCTTTATGAACAGATAAACATTGGCCAATGGATAATATTTACCTGTAGGAACAATATTAATAAAAATTTTTGTCTACAAACGGCGTTTGTTTTTTATTTTAAAAAACCGAAAACCGGTTATTTTTAGTGGTTATAAACTCCAGGTTAAACAGAGGGTGAAAAACTGGTTATTTTCGCAATAACCACCATTCCTAGTAAAAATAGTAATATTTTTTCAGGTTGTCTTTTCTCTACAATGCTATAGTGTATGTATAATATTCACATTATGTACAATAATTATGCATACATAGACGAATTTGTGTTTTATGTAAAATTGTTATACCCGTTTGAATGAAAATAGTGTTGAATATAAATTCGATTCTCGAACTATCAGTCGGAACCCCCATCGGGGCGACACCGCACACATGCGGATGAGAGGCTGCCGTATAAGTAAGCTGGCTCTCGTCAACCCGATAGCATATTACTGTGGTGGGGCTCTTGGGGCCTACTACGATGACAGGTCGTACCCCGGGAAAACGAGGGGTTGCTGCATGGGCAACTCGAAATTGTGCAGGAACCACAGTGCCTGACGCTGTCGTGGTGGCCGGTCATTCAAATGTACCCGTATGCCTTGTAGCAGGTCGGAGTGATGACTTAGTGTGATTATCAGTCGGAACGGAATTCCGTTGTAAGCCGAGAAGATCCTGTAAATGCAAATTAAAACTGTCCTCAGGAGGAAATAAAATGCACTTTTAGGACAAACTGCATTTTTCAGACAAACTTTTAACCCTCCAGCCAGCGCGCGCGTGAAGGAGATACTTAGATTGAGCATCGTATTACGTTCATGGTTCTTTTATAAATTTAAGTGCCATTTTTATTTATATAGTCTTTGTTTAGTTCGAAGCTAATGAATGAGAATTACATAAATAAAAGTTGCATTTATTTTTGTAAAACACGATATAAATATGGAATACGATGCACGATTATATGTCCTACACGCACGAAACTGCTGGAAGATTAAATGGAATTTAGAAGATTTAACACGAGATGGGAATTGTCGGGTTAAATTATTGGTTCATTAAAATTATACGAAACAAATGATGCATCCATAATCCATGGAAAAATTTCCACTGGCCAAACGGGCTAAAAATTTAATATAGATCTGCAATTTTGGTTTTATGACAGAAACTCAAATTTCATTTATCTTGTTTGCTGGGGTTTTACTTTCTCGCATACGAAGTATACAAAGAGAAATTATTGTAATCGTCAGAAAATTCGAACTCGAGGTTTTGATGAATCCACGTTTTAGACCTCCTCGAGTGCAAAAAACACAATTTTGGAATTATGTCTGTCTCTCTCTGTGTGTGCGTCTGTATGTCTGTCTGAGAACAGGATAATTCAAAAACTATAGAGCTAGAGAGAGGATATTTAGTATGCAATCGTTACACATAATTTGTAGGTGTATATCAAATTTTGTACAAAATCCGTCTACGGGAAGTCTGCCTGCCTTCATGTGAACACGATAACTCAAACACTTGAATAGTTAGATGGATAAAATTTGGTACATAGTTTTTATCAGAAATGCAGATCCGTATCAAATTTTGGGCCTAATCCGTCAAAGGGTTGACTGTTTGTCGGTCTGTGTAATCGCATATTTGTGACCACAAAAATTCCTTAACACAATGACTTAAATAAATGAAATTTGGCATGTGGCCTTCTAACCTTAATTGTAGATTTGTGTTCAATTTTTGTTTCAATCGGTTGAAAAAAAGGTGGTCAAATTGCATATTCAATTTTCTTACCATAACTCAAGGCCATTTTGCGAACTGCGAGCGCTTGGCGATACTGAAGGAAACGCGTAGATAGTCATGGCATTCTGGTTTACAGAAGGTTATTTTTTTATACACGCAAGGGGAGGGGAAAGTACACCTCTTTGGGAAGTATACGAGAAAGTTTAAGGGAGACTACTCCCGCTGGTTGAATTATCATGTCCGTATACACAAGGGCAGAGAAAGAGACTATCGTTTGTATCATTTATTATATTCCTTTGCTCTATTAGTATTTGAGGAACAGAATTTTTGTTGGATTTATTCCAAAATTAGCCACATTTATTCAATTTTTATATAAAGATCTTGTATTTAAAATTCCTTCATCTGTCTCGTTGAGGTTTTCAATTCTGTTCATATATACACGAATTGACAGATCGACAGAGCCAATTTGTTGACGGATTTGGTCTAAAATATGATATAAATCTACCGTTCTGGTAATAACACAATCTATATAAATATTTCTCTTGCGCGGCTCCCAGGAAACACGTTATTATAGCTATAGGATTTGTCAATATCTATAGCAAACGATGGATTGTGTGATTTCACTTTCCAAGCGTTAAAGAAACGAATGCGATTTTGGATTGAGTCTTCTTTTCATTGTTACACACGAATCTTAACCGTTCTGCTAAATATTATCGAAACATTGAAAGAAGATGAATTAAAAAGGTTGAATGCATCAACTGTTCAGGAAAAAGAAATAATTTGTTTCAACAAGCTCAGCGTACCGGCCAGAATTAATTACACGGCACCAAATGTTATCTACCTTGTTCATTGCACAGGGAACTCGCCCCTAATTGTACTGAATGCCAATGCCAAATGACTGTTCAACACATTCTCATCGAATGCCCACGCTCGAATGACTGCCCAACAATTCTCATCGAATGAAATTAATGCATCCGCTGCTTCCTTCTCTCTGTATCACTCTTAAGGACATCCTTCATGTAATTCATCACCCACAACTTTATTTTTTAAAATTATTGGTTTTAACTTTCCTATTTGAATTTTTTTACCATGTTTTAAAGTAATTTTAACGTAGGACTACGTTCCTCCCATTGAGGTCTCAGGAAGGAATTTGATTCACTCGCCGAAACGCCACAGAAAACGTTTTATGGGAGATCCTCTATATCTCGGTAACTACATATGTTACAAACCAATAATGTATTATTTTATAGATAAAGGGTAACAACAGAAGTTACAAAAAATATATGAAAATCGTCACGCGAGTTGAGTTATCCTACGCCTTTAACATCAGTGGCTGTTTGAAAAAGACCCGTCATTTTTTTTAACTTGCGTCTTGTTTTTATAGAATTAACAAAATGGCAAGTCCTGACGTGTGACAGTTTCCCTTGGCCTACTCCTAAAATAAGACTATCTCGCACTATATGTTTGGCTCAGCATAATCGATGATGGGTTTTGCGCCAGTAAATTCTTACAAATCGCTTCATTTTTTAATTGTGTTCACATGCACAATAACGGACAGGAAGACAATTTTTCCTTTGAGAAATTTCGTCCAAAATTTGTTAGGGATCTACAATTTTGGTTCTACAAGGCCGCATACCGAATTCCATCCCTTTTGCTTGTTGCGGTTTTGAGATATCTTGTTCACAGCTAGACTGACCGATAATTAGAGAGATCCAAAAGTACCTTTCTTCTACTCGGATTGGTCTGAGAAGTGGAGATTCCTCAATATCTCGAGGCATAATTTTTTGGTGATTACAACCCAGATAGCAATTTTAGTTTGCAGCAATCTTGCTCTGCAAATCTGCAAGCTTGCAGCAAGTTTGACACGGCAAGAGTGCAAGTTTGAAACAAGATATTGCAAAAGAGTTAGTCAGCACACGTCGAACTTGTCGCAAGCTTGTTGCGTCAAACTCATTGCAAACTAGAGCAAAAACAGAGTACGCAGACAAACCTCGGATTCGAACCCCCGACAACACACTTCATAGCTAGACGCCTTAGCCACTCAGCCAGCGAACTCTGATAGGGGAAGATAGATTGCGCTAATAGATCGGTGCATCTACACGTTTTATTTTAAAACTGTTTTTTTATTTCATTGATTTTTTAAATTTTGAGTTGAGAATATGATTTGAAGTCAACGGGAGAGCGATTTTCGCTAATAACTACGTTTTGCTAGTGAAATAATTTATGAAATTAGGGTTCAAAAGTAATTATTTTTAAAAATATGGGACAAAATGCAAGTTATTATTTTTCAACAAATATTGACTGTTTTTTAGTTTAATTTTGTTTATGAACGTTAAAATTTCAACATTAAGAAAAAGGCGATCTATAGTTTTCTTTAAAGTGCGAGTTCTATATTTAGTAAAAAGATTTTCAATTTTTTTATCAAAAGACCTAGTTAGATTTTTACAAATTATCATTGATTTATTGAATTAATAAAAAAGACGGTCTAGGAGATGCTATTAAAAATGGGGTGTTTTTCAAAATAAAGACAAAGATCAAAACCAGATATAAACTACTGTATCAAGGTCGTGGTGTGTAAGTGTGACGTATCAACTTTGCAGCAAACTTGTTTTGCGATTGTGGTGTGAAGTTTGTCATAACAACTTCACAGCAAACTTGTTTTGCAAATGGGTTGGTCGATTATGCTCTGTTACTTTGCAGGAAGTTTGCTGCAAAGTTACCGCATCAAGTTTGGCATGACAAGCTAATATCAAGAAAAATCACACTTCCTGCAAGTGTGCGCGCTATCTGGGAATACTTTCTCTTTGTACAAAATAAAGTAAAAAAGTACATGTATCTATAATTCTTGCCTTCCCAGAAAAAATATGCGAATGTGTAATCTATCATTTTTTTTTTAATTTCAGATTTTCATTTCATTTCGATTCGATATATTCCGAGTTCAAATTTCACCATTTGAGTTTGTACGGACAAATGGAAAGACCATTCCACCTCAAAAGAATTGAAAGCAAACGATCTGACGATGACTTATTTTAAGTAATTATACTCTTAAACAAAGCTAATGGAATACTGAATATTTTATCGTTTGTTCGTTGCTAAGCGACAAAGTAGATGCATTACAGTCTTAAGACCACGCGAGAACGAATAGCTCTCAATATGTCGGTTATACTTCAAAAGAGCCTTCATCGCATTTTACGAGTCTATACATTTGCCGTCCCGTTATTGTAAAAGAGAGATTATTCGTGCTTTCGTAATATTGGAGATGAAATTGCCATCGAATAAGAATAGTGAAATAACTGCGTAATTTTAAACGAAAAGCTTTCGAAAGTTTTGCAGCAATTATAGGTTTCATTTTTACGCAGTTGCTTAAAACGAAAGAATCGATAGAATTCAAGTTAAAGCTTAAAATCTCAAACGGGGATATCAGAATAATAACTATTTTTTTCTCTGTTTTTATGCAGAAAGGCGGGAATGAATTTTTTTAAAGAATTTGAAGACTTCAGTTACTTATGATTGATAAAACTGTTAATTTTAGTTTTTAAACGTTTGCAAGATAATAACATTTTAGCTTTTAGATAATATTCCTCATATTTCACTACAGCAAACAAAATTTTCCTTAACCTAAAGTCATGCAGATAAATTAGAAAGCTGCCAAAATATAGTGTTACAGATCAGAAGGGTTCGTGGGTTGAATGAACTTAAATTAAGACGGCACAAATAAAAATTTATTTACAATTGATAAAAGAAAAAATAATACAGTCTTCGATAGACGACTGCATAGTCCAGTCGGATTGTACTTAAACATGGAAAAAATACATAACAGCAATTTTATTGCTTTAAGTTGTTGGGTCAGCCCCACAAAACATGGCACTGTATTTTGTACCCCGAGATCGAACCGGATAAGGAGGAGGGAAATTCGAACCTGCGGTTATTAGCGTTTAAATAAAGTCTATTGATCTGAGAGAAAAGTGTTAAATTAAAAAGTTATAGCAAGTAAAACGATCTATAAAATGAGTAGTCGAACGTTAAGATAGCTTAATTAGGGTAGGAGTAAATTTTAAAATACGTAAATTTTCGAAAAGTAATTTTAATTTTTTTACAAATAAAGTGAAATGTTTGAAACTTCACGTAAATACGCATTGTATAGTAGGGCATCTATGGTAAAAATTTCAGATCCACATCTTTAATATCTCTTGAAAAATTCAACTTTTTCGAAAAAAAAGAACGTCATCGGAAAATACCTGTACTGTATGTACTTTTCTACCAGCTCATTTCTTACTTGATCTTATTTATTATGCATAAACGAATTGTCCCCATCGCAAAAAAAATTCCCTTTGGGGAAAATGCGTTCAGGCAAAATAAGAGACACAAAATGATAACTTCGAACTTGATTTTCTTCACTTTTGTCTGAAAATCGACTATTATAAAGCCATTTTATATTATAGAACAACACGTTTAGAATATGCCTTTACTTCGTTCCACGAATTCAGGCTGATAAAAAAATACTTACGGGCATTTTCCGACGATGTTCTTTTTTCGAAAAAGTTGAATTTTTCCAGAAATATTAAACATCTGGATCTGAAATTTTTATTATAGATACCCTACTATATAATGCGTATTTCCATCAAGTTTCAAAAATTTCACTTTATTTGTAAAAAAAGTTAAATAAATTTCGAAAATTTACATTTTCTTTAATTCACTCCCACGCTAATTAAGCTATCTTAACGTTTGACGACTTATTTTATAGATCGTTTTACTAGCTATAATTTTTTAATTTAAAACTTTCCTCTCAGATCACTACCCTTTTATTTAAACGCAAATAACCGCACGTTCGAATTTCCCTCCCCCCCCCTTATCCAGTTCTATCTCGGGGTACAAAATATAGTGCCACGTTTTGTGTCACTGACCCAACAACTCAAAGCAATAAAATTTTTGTTACGTATTTTTTCCATATTTTGATACTTTTCATGACAATTCGACTGGACTATACAGTTCAAACTGGCTCACTCACAGAGCAGGAAAAAAAAATTCAAAACGCTACGCCGCAAATTAGCTTGGATTCTCGGCTTAATTCAGCAGTCTCAAAACACCGATGATCGCGTGTCACACTTTCTCAAAGTAAGCACAACAGCAACTGACTGATCGGCTATTGCAGCGAAGCTACAATACTTTATTACAAAGAGTGACTTTATAAAGAAACAGAAATATACACGGTTAACCTAAATGATTCATCGGGTTTCAAAGGACTGTTTATTTAAAGTATACGACGTACAAAGACGAGCGATACATGAAAAGATACATACACTCACCAAGTTTCTGGTACGTACTACAAGTGACCAGGTGCAGCTTTTCCGTATTTGCGTAGGAATGCACGCTGAACGCTCGTAACAGAAGAACACTTCGCATATTCGAGCACAGAAAAATTCTTCTCCTGCACTGCCGCCATCTTGTACAGTGCCGCTTCAGGCCTGCCATCTAGCGAGCACGTGAACCACGAGACGGACTTTTAAACTTGGGAAGTGTATGTATCTTGTCATGTATCACCCGTCTTTGTACGTCGTATACTTGTAAATAAACAGTCCGTTGAAACCCGATATATCATTTAGGCTAACCCTGTACTTTCCGTCCATTACAAGGCGGAATATAAAATTTGTGATCCCTTCTCTCTGCCCGTAGAAATGAGCCATTGTTTTTCCTCATAAACAATGAATCGCATGATCACACTTGTGACGATGCAATAGGAAAAGGAAACTGCATTATTTACAGGGTAATTATAGAGCACACACATCTATTTTAGAGTTCTGAAACTAATATTTATTGATTTAACAGTTGTATTACCTTTTTGAAGCTAGAAGAGGGCTATTTTATGATGGATCTATTCATTATTAACTGTGGTCAGATGAAAGGACGACACCTGAGCCGACGGCATCGTTCACCAAACTTCTGCTCCAGCGAGAGGACGTTTGACACTCGACGGATTTAAAGTACACCATGCTCATATATACGGCGGATCCTTCGCGAAGTCGAATTTCAAATCTGCGACCTTCCATCCTCGTAAGGAGAGGACAAATTCAGCTTCTACGGTATCTGTTTCGCTCGTATGGCAAATTCCAAACCACAAAGTATACTTCCAAAATATTTTAACCGAATAAGTAAAATTTTCTTATTCAAAAATATTCAAAGCAGATTCGAACCTCTAGACCGGAACGTCGAAGCGTGATAATGTTTTAGGCTTGGTTCGTCTGGGCTTGACTGCATCAGTCACTGCATTCTTTACGGGTAACAATCCTTACATCACGCAATTTACAGAAAGAATACCAACCAAAAACATTGTGTTGAAAAATCATTTTTTTTTTGTCTTCTTAACTCCTTCCGGTAATATTCAATCATGGAATGGTGCTTGTATAGCACGAAAACCAATGACGAGCTATACTCATCATTTTATCCCGAAGGGTTTAACATCTTAAAAATTTTATGCTCAGTAATTCCTACTAAATTTTCAAGCTTTTTTTCAGCTTTATAGTAATAAAAATTCACTCTTAATTATAGCATGGATAACATTCACATAAGAAAAATATATTGAATATCATTGCAACGCACAAGTACATTAACGCAATAACTAAAATTGTAGAGGGACGAGACTCATGTTTATATAGAATGCCGCTGTTGAAGAATTAATTCAATTTCAGGAACCATTTTTATTAGATGGCTAAGTTTCACGACACAGTACATTAAAAGGTACAAGACAGAGAACAACAACACAACAAAAGTACACAGAAGAGAGAGAGAGGCATCATGGGAAAAACCCGGATGGCTCTAGTAGCGCCACCTACCATAAAAAGGAGAAGGCAGTGAATTGTAACCGCTACAAAATAAAAAGTATGATGATAAAAATCATTTAAAAATATTTTTAAAAATTTATTAAAATTAGAGAAAAAATTGTACGGTAATAAAATTGGTACCACTATAAAGCTAATATTTTGAAATTAAGATTGGTGGTGAAAATGGGTTTTTCTGCCATATTATGCTCCGAAGTTTGAGGGAAAAACACTAAAATTATGTGATTAATTTTTAATTAAAATTTAAAAAAAATTTCTTAGGGAGAACCTATTACCCAAGTTGCAACTACGTACCAAATTTGGTAACTCTTAGTCCAACGATTTGCAGTGTAGACAGTTTTGAACGATTTTTTTCATAACACAATATCCCATGATGCAATTCACAGATAGTATATCAGTCTGTAAATATTTTAAAAATTTCTGCCTCTTATATTTTTGAAATAATTTTCAATACATTTTGAAATATGGTTTTCTTTACTCTTTGGGCACATGCCAAAAGATTTTATCCAATATTGCAAATTTGCAATAAAAGGTCTTAGTACGCTTTTGGAAAGCTATTTTTCTTTCAAGTCCCCAACGAAATATATTATTTTCTGAAAAAAGGGTGCACACATTTAATCAAACAGAGTGAAGACCACGAAAAATAAAACCCGTTCTTCAACATTTTATTTGTGTTTCACTTGAGAACCGATGTTTGTCGGAAGTTTCAATGAAGAAATAGGATGACTTTAATAAAATCTCAAGTATTTTAGCATCAAAATCAATAGTTGGAGGGAAAAGAAAGTTGGAATATAGCCTCATCCGATGGGAAGTGTCTGACAACGTTGAATTATTTTTATGTGTGGGCTGTTTGTCCAGACAGAATACAAAGAAAATATGCTGGGCACGTCCGAAATTGGGTCGACTGATTATGAAAAGTGGAATAGTAAACCTATGACGCTTCGAAATTAATTATTGAATATTAAAATTCGTGATGAAGAGATAAAATAATTGAGCGCGCACAAATAAAAGTGACCAGACTTTCCCGTATTATTCCAGACAGTCCCGACATCTTGTCCTAGAATTGAAAATATTCCAAATTTTTCTTTAAAGGCATTCATAATGAATTCGACTTCTTCGCTACGATTGTAGGTATGAGTTTAAGAATCGCTTAAAACGGAAGATTTTTTGCGAAACAAAAGTGGATTCTTGGTTGTAAAAACGATGCAAATGTTGCAATCTCTCTTTTATGACTCATCATATTTTGTTTTCTTCTGCTTCGCTTGTAAAATCTTTTATAAGTTGCTCGAATCTCCTCTTGGTCAAATTCTTTCGAGAGAACTTTTGAAATATTTAAATGATCGATGTACATCGAAAATTTATTTCACAGGCAAATCAGTTGGTTTTGCTATTGGGCTCAAAAGAAGTTAATATAAAATGAAATACAAGGATTAGAAAAATTCGTGTCAGTAATAGGAAAGAGAAGATGGATACCTTTTGCCCGGAGATTTATAAGGAAAAGAACATTTTCCTCCCTCCGCAGTATCCTTATCTAATTTGATAAGGGTTGGAGCTATGTCAATTATCAAGGAGGGTAAAAATGCAAGTAAATGAAAGCTTTTCAAAGAAGTGTCGTATGCATGGGTTAAAAGGCAATCGAAGTTAAAGGTTGAAAATCACTTTTCAATCCCTAATTTTTAAGCAGGTTGTCGTGCCACCAACCTCCAGGTAACGGTTCCGGCTATCAGCCAAAAGAAGTGAATAACAGTTGCGCGGGAGACGAGGTGGTAGGCGCCGTTGATTTGAGTTTTGTAGGAGATCCTGGGGACTCCGAGATTATAATCCTAGTGATCATGAAATACGAGTAATCTTGATATTGCATCTTTAAACGTAAATATTGTTACGCACATGGAAAGTCGCTTCCCAGCAATGTTAGTCTTATGGTTGGAAAAAGAGTTTTACAGGGATAAGTATGGGATGACTGACAGCAGCCAGGCCTGGACCCCGACCTTGGGGACGAAGTATGGGATCTCAAAGGTGCTGGAATTTTCCCGATATCTCTATTAGGACAGGAAATACGCTTGAATATACTAGACTATCCATGTGACGTCACGGCCTGCCGGGCGAGTCTACATAAGGAGTGCGCTAGGATCACGGAGTGAGTGAATGTTGATCGCCTTGGAGCGTGAACGTCTTTTGAATCTCTCTTTGGAGTTCTATACGCTGTGTGAGCTAGTAAGCTGTCAGATGCCGAGCGGTATCGAGTAGTTGTGTATTGATCGACTGGAACGACTTGAGTTTGGTCTGCAGTGCGAGCTGGAAAGCCGGTGAGCTGAGCGCCATTGAAAGTGCTGTTGCTGTCATTATTAGTCATTTGCTGACTGTTTGTGTTTCTAAATCCGAAAGGGCTGTTACTGTTATTACTAGTGAATTGTTGTCTGTCTGTGTTCCTAATCTGTACAAGAGTTGTTGTTCCCGCTACCTGTGCTACGTGTTTTTCCTGCATATTTGAGAATAAACCTTAATTTTCCATTATCCTGCGTGTTGGACTGTTTACACCACACACCCACAGAACGATTTTCGTAATAATACGTATATTGTTCTTATTTAATCAATGTGTAGTAATACCAATAAATTGGTGTTAAAAATGAATTTATTGTAATTTGTAGTATACAGCAGGATACAGGTATAGCTATCGAAAACGTATACAGTACGAAAGTTGTACGTTATGTTAAGACGATAATTCTTCTAACTTGATCCATCTATCGTAAGGGAGTTATGTGGAAATGAAAATTTTACCCACTGCCACCATTTTCGCACCCTTTGAGCTGGATGTCCCATCTAAGAACTCGGCCGAGAATTTTATCCTCCTACAGCACGATTCGATGGTTCGGACCCAAACAAAATTACTCTATTGTTCACAAAAATAACCACTGGTCAGAATGACCCGATATTTCATCAGAGTATAGTTGAAGCAATGGGAATTTGTTTTGCGAAAGAAAAAGATAGTTCAAAAATTGACCGATAGATGGCGCTGTACTCGTGTTAAACTCGTGTTGATGCTGAAAAACGATTGAAGATATGCAAATTTTAAGATAATATTTAAAAGACGTGACATGCGCACCGCTCATTACACTTGTGATAAAAAGGCGGGGAACATGCAGTTCCTGTTATTCTACGTCTGAGAAGGTAGACATGTCTCTATCGTTGAAGGATCGGGCTCTACTTGTGAAGCTTTTTTTACAAGAACGGTGACTGTGCGGCAATTGCATTGAAGAAATTCCGGACATTAAAGGGTTTAAGAAGCGGTTCTGGTCCGATGACTGCATTCGGTCTGAAGATGATTGATAAATTCGAAGAGTCGGGTTCATTTGACGTGAAATGTGGCAGAGGGAGGAAAGCAATTGCTTCGACGTCAGTGGAGGATGTGGCTACAGCATTGCAGGAAGCATCAAGCAGTGCTTTGGGAATGTGCAATGCACGGGGAATTTCCCGAACTTTAGACATGCCAGTCGGCACGGTACGTAAAATTTTAAGAAACATCCTGCAATGCTATTCTTTCAAGATTACGCATGTTCAGGAGTTGGTTCCTGCTGACCTGCCAAAACGAAAAGCTTTCGCCCTGCAATTTCTTGCTCTAATGAAAGTAGACAATGCATGGCTATGGAACATTTTGAGGACAGACGAAGCCCCATTTTCCTCTCCAAGGTTCTGTCAATACACAAAAATTGCAGAATACGGGCAAGAGAGAATCCATTCCAAATGCAACCATTGCCTCTTCATTCTCAAAAGGTCACTGTGTGGTGCGGGTTTACGGCAGCATTTATCGTTGGCCCTTTCTTTTTCGAAGAGATTGATCCTTCGGGTCCTGTAACCTGTACAGTCAATGGGACACACTATGAATCTCTTTTGCGCAACCAGCTCATTCCAGCACTACAACAGCGCGGATGTGTGGATAGCACAATTTTTATGCAAGATGGCGCTCCTCCGCACATTGCAACATCAGTGAAGCAGCTATTGAATATGCATTTTGGAAATGACAGAATTATCGGTCGCCACTTTCCAACAGCCTGGCCGCCACGATCAACTGACCTAAATTCTTACGACTTCTGGCTGTGGGGTTACCTAAAAGGTGTGTACGGGGGTCCTATTGCAAACTTAGCCGAGTTGAAAAACCGCATTATGCAACACATTCACAATATCACCACTGAAACATTCAGATCTGTTGTGGAACATGCTGCTTTCCGCTTTCAGCTCATAGGACAAAACGGTGCACAGCATATTGAACATTTCTTAAGCAAGTCGAAGCCGACTTCTTTTAATGATGGTTTCATAAATTTTTGCTTTTTCTACGGTTTTTGGCCTAGGGACAATTAAAAACCGATTTTTTCCTATCCGCTGTGGCACCACCTTGTCGTGGTGGATGGGCTTTGAACAAAGAGTGCCACAACAACACGTCACATCTTTTAATTAGCATCTTGAAATTAGCTAATCTTTTAAAGCAATCGTTTTTTAGCATCTTATCGCGAGTACAGCGCCATCTATCGGCCAACTTTTGAACTATTTTTTTTCTTTCGCAAAACAAATTCTCATTGCTTCACATATACTCAGATGAAATATCAGGTCATTCTGACCAGTGGCTCTTTTTCACAGCCTTTTGAAAGAGCAACTTTAATTATAATCACCCTGTAGATAATCAGAAACAGTATCAATTATATCAATATTCAGAGGGAGACGTATCATTTTAACCCATCGAGGATGGCCGTACGGAAAACGTGCAGATCTGGCCAATGTTTTTCAACGCGCGCGGCTACTCATGGCCGACACATATTTTTCTAGTTAAACCTAATTGCACTAACGCTGGTGTCATGCCAACGTGACAGTCGGTAGCAAAAAACCATAAGAGCCGGCAAGTATTTCTGACAGTCGGGAGGAGATGTGCCAAGTAGCTGGCACGCCAGCATGATAGTCGTCCTTAGAGGTTAAGAATCTCTAGAACAGTTCGGTAGAGAATACGGGTAGGTGGGTCCTTCATCTTTGGAATCAAACCATTTTAGTAGTTTAGTAAAGAGGTGCGGCATCCACCACATTGCAATTTTATCTCTTATCCAGGCTTTCCTTCAGAATGCGCTCTATACTGGTATGGTACTACGTCGTTCCTGCGTAGCTTTAGACAGCTGAGTACAACAAGATTTAAAAGAGGACATAATTGTCACGCCGATAAGATCACGCATGCGTAGAAAGAGAAAAAGAGGGGCAACGGTATGTAGTTGTCCCGTCGGAACAATTACTTGCCATTGTCCGCGCATGCGTGATCTACGCATTTCAAGCCTAGAGCCAAATAAGTGCTTATAAAGAGGGAAATTACAAACATTATCTTAAATTCGGAATCGGAAAGATGCCAAAAAGTGACTTCGAGAAATTTCTAACAAACAGTTACCTCAAATCAGAATTACTTCACAATCAATTTGCCTTCTAAATATAAAAGCTAAATGCAGCTAGACAAAGAATAAAACTCACACTCCGAATACAAATGGTTCATTTTTCAACTAAATCAGGGTATTTTACGTCGGCACGCAAGCTACGATCGCATGCGCTTCTCGCATCTTTCATATTACTGGTATTAAATACGTTATAAATCATCGCTTTTCATGCATTCTATCAACAATTTAGGAATTTCTCTATTTAGCTCCTGCATTTTAGTCTGTTTAGATTTATAGACCAAGGGCCAGATATGGCAATATTGCGCCAATAGCTCATTATTGACGAATCAGAATAAAATCCATTAAAAAAATTGATTGCTACATTTAATCGTTTGATGTTCTCTTTTTAACTAATAAAAAATTAAGATTATTATGCTTCTTAATATTTGAGTGTGCTTTAGCTGAAAAGAGTAAAATTCCATAGAACCTCTCAGATGAAACTTTTTCCCTTTGGTTTGATGCTGGCTTTTTATATTACACAAAGAGAAAAATCTCAAGACATTTTCAATAATGGACGAATATGATGAGAAACGAAGTCATTCAACAAAAATTGCCGATTTCTGGGCAATCAGAAACGAAACCATTTGGTCCGAAGAAAAAAAAATTACGACATCATATAGGACATGGAAAAAAACATACGACAGATATTTAGGACTTAAAATTTAATCCCCTCCTCGGATCCTTAACTTGCAACACCAGCTTCTCATCCCCTTGCCTGACTATCCATTAGTGGAGCCGGTACAGATTCCACTAGTTGGTTGGATCAATGTTTAATCAATCGTTAAGTTTGGTAAAACTGAGTTGATCCTAGGTTGGAATGGGTTTTGAACATGGAACCCAACGGTCCCGAAGTTGACTTTCCACCTGGCCAGCTTTCGAATCTCTGGAATATACGTCTTTCAAATCAATCGACTTCCTATGGCTCACCTATACTTCCCTTACTCGTAGTAAAGGAGTATTCAAATCAATTGCATCGATTACAGATGGCTATAATTTCTTTCTAAACTGCTTGAGAAAGAGAAAAATTTGAGCCCAATACAGAAGGAAGCTTAACATTTTGTTCATGTACGTAATAATTGCCCTATGCGACTTCCTTTGGTTACAAGGGCAACATCCGTGCGGTGGTTCATTTCACTACAATGCGATGCATTCTCTATGCCTACCTCCTATTCGTTCATTGTTGTACATAACGGAGACGTTAATGGTATTCGATATTTAACTCTATGAGCCCTATCCCGCCTCAAACCGCCGCATTCGACAGATGCTTGGACTCGGGCGGTTTTGGGTCCCTGAGTGCATTTTGCGGGGGAAAAGTAGTTTCTTTGTTGGCAATTGATCGCCCAAATTCGGGTGCGTTCTTCTGGAAATTCTGTAAAGAAAGGGAGGATTCCATTCTTTTTCCGTGTACGAAAATTTACTTCAATTTTTGAGGTTCTGGAATTCTCAATCTAGCCGGGTTCAGAGAGTTAACACTTTCATTGCTACGGACGAGATATCTCGTCCTTCAGGAATCTTCGCTGCGCGATAGAATTTGACTTGCATAACAAATTTATTAAGTTAAACATGTTAATAGATGTCCGCAGAATGCATTCACCTCTTTCTTATTTGATTCATAAATCGTCTAGAGCGAGCACATTACTTTGTCTTCCTTGGAGCTTGCGTATAATTCGTATACAGCTGCGAATGTGTCAAGGGACCACAGAAAAAAATCGAATTAAAAACGTTCGCATCAGTTAAGTTCCGCTATATTATACAACAGGTATTTCAAATGAATCGATTCGATTACAAATGTATTACTTTCTTCTAAACTACGATATAAAAAAACTGGACACCATGCTGGAGAAAGCTCGAAATTTTGTTCGCGTACGTAATAATTGCCGTGCCCTTGACAACACAGACAATATCCAAGCGGGGTCGATTTCAATTCCATGTGAAGCATTTTCTATGTTTACTTTCAGTTCGTTCGCAGATGCACACAAAGAAAGGGTTAAGGCAGAATCTACGACACACCCGAATGGAATTAAGGTACATAAAACAGTGGAGAATCCAGGATTTTAGTCTGGAAGGGGGCCCGAGATCACAAAAATTTTGTATCGTCGTGACCTCAAGGTTTATGTTAAGTCAGAACACTTTAACTTGACTCACCTGACAATAAGAATACGAAGGACACTACAACACTTCAAATAATATCATACAAGGCGTGTTCGAAAAGTTCGGTGAATGGTCTCATAAAATAAAGGAAACAATGTATACAAACAAAATACCTTTTTCTAGCATTCAAAGTAATCACCATTAGTTACAATACACTTTTGACATCGGTTGTACAGCTGCTGGAAACCGTCAGCAAACTCTTCTTTCGTTATCGCTCGAAGCACCGTTGTCACACGTTGCTGGATCTGAGTAATGTCGGAAAAGCGTAGACCTTTTTCTTACGCTTTTGCAAATGTTCGTGAATAATGCTATCATTCTCAAAAACAGCCGTCGATCATCCGCAAGCATCCGTCGCACTCGTTCGATGTTGTCTGGAGTTGTGCTTGTTGGTGGTCGACCGGAAAGCGGCTCATCTTTGACATCTTCCTTTCCGTCTCTAAAGCGTTTAAACCTCTCAAAAGCACACTTTTTACTCACTGCGTCCGCTTTCACTAACATTTCGTGTGTCTCCGTCGCCGTTCTGCCTAATTTGAAGCAAAACTTGATGTTCACGCGTTGTTCCATTTCGCAGTGACGCGCCTTCTCACACTGACTCGTTAAATTGGTCGTAGCGCGCACTTCCGCTTAACTACCGTGATTTGGATGCTAGGGGGCACTAGTTGCCATCTCTCTCAATGCGTCTGCGTGAGGGCAGCATCCG
The DNA here is from genome assembly GCA_013235015.1 of Araneus ventricosus. NCBI lineage: Eukaryota > Metazoa > Arthropoda > Arachnida > Araneae > Araneidae > Araneus > Araneus ventricosus. The sequence continues at coordinate 81,504 of BGPR01003923.1, forward strand.
AACCAGCGCCATTATTCTACTATGGGACCATTCACCGAACTTTTCGAACGCACCTTGTAAAAACACAAAATAACTAGCCAAACGAGTTCGAATTTTTTGACGATTATAATACTTTCTCTTTGTATACTTCGTATACGAGAAAGTAAAAATGTGTGGGTAACGCTACAAGTATGAGTAGTATGATTACAAAAGCGGGAAAATTTTCGCGTCTGTCAAAGATGGAAAGCAATGTTGCCACGCCTTATTTAAAAAAAAGAGATTAAGAACAAACAGGTGTATTGTTTTGAAAATAATCAAGAATTTCTGTTTAGCTCCGTGGGGATTGCAGCCCCATAGCAGCCATCGACTATACCTGGATTCGCCACTGACAAGAAGCGATTTCAAAAGATTTAGACAGCCACATGCACAACATGTGCGTGGCTCTCGAAAGTGCATCGGTGGCTGCGAACATACTTCTGGCGAGAAATAGACTCCTTCACGGATGCTGCCTGTGTAACCAAGAGTAGTATATACCCCTTTGGGGTTCTTTGCAAATTCTTTTTTAATGTAGTTCTTTTGTCTTATGTTTCCTCTCCGGCCTGTGGAAGGCCTTACACCCTCTTGGGTAGGCTGGGACGGTGCGGGTTGTAAGTAAGTTAGAGTAGTAATATAGATCAAACAAAACTTTAAGTTTCCTTCTATATTGTGTTCAACATTCTTCTTCCTATCGTTCTTTACAAGGGGGTTACAGCCATTTGTAATCAATGGAATTGTTTGAATAACCCTGTATATGTAGCTGACACATGTGGAGACAATAAGAGAGGGGAAACAACTTAGGGAGAGAGAAATGTTTATTAAAACTTACCACAGGTTACTCCTGCGAAGGTTAAAATCTAATACTTCAGCTGTACAACTTATGCTTTTCGAATAAATCCATGATCATTTTTCACGTCAAACCTTTTCCACTACCTGTAAGCCGTCATGGGGAATTTTATTGCGCCTCTTCGTCGAAGTGACAGCGCACCTGAACTATTCTCCGCTTCCACGCAGAAGAACTTCCACTTTATGGAGAAAAGAACAACCAACAAAACAGACGCACATGTGCTTTAACACTCGCATTTTAGTTTGTTTTTGTGAACTTCTTTATTTGATTAGACTTTTTTCTCTCTTGTTTGTTCATATTGTACATTTCATACTCATATCTTTCCTTTTTACAGTTTGTTTGTATATGGTTTTATATGATACTCGCCTTTGTTTCTTGTTCATTATCCCAGATTTTTATATTTGTATTTTTGTAACCTTTTCCATCTCTCTGCCTTCGCCATTATTTGCTAGATAGTTAAGGAGCGTCTTCCCATGTCTCTTCCACTTCATGTCCGCCACACTGTTTAACCCATTGCGGCGCAAGGCACTAAATGTTTTTAAATATGATGAAGGAACATCATGAATGGGTTTAGTTTATTGTCTATACATAGAATCTACAAATTTTTAAAAAAAAAATATTACTTCATTCCGAGGGGTGGTCGTCCCTCCTTTGGGGTCACCCCCTCATATGAGAACCCCTTTATATACAGCTACTTTGATACACTCAAAAATTATTGTTGAATTTCACAGAAAATAATAAATTAAAACTTCCAGAATATTGGAGGAAAATTTTCGAGTTAATTGACTAAAATTGTAAACGTGCAGAACTGAAAAAAATTCTTATCTCTGAGTTAAGGAATTTTCCCAAACTTTATCTCTAATAATTCCTATTCCGAAACGAAATTTCACAATGCTGCTATATAGATTCTGAAAGAAGTATTATTAGCCCTATCCTAAATCTATTATTTTCCATTTATAGTTGAATTTAATGGTTGAGAAGCGAGTGAAATTAGGTGTGCCATCAGCTGGCACACTGCGCCACAAAGGGTTAAATAACCAAAAGGTTATAGTCGCAGGGGCATGAAGTGGTGTTCTGTACAACATATGGGACTACGTACTCAGTGTATTACTGTACTCACGTGTACTATACGTACAACTTAACAGGAAAAATTATGTCACAGCATCTGTACAGCCTGTATGGAAAAGTAACAATAATCTAATTCACCAGCCCTATAAGAAAAATTTTCAAGTTTCGGAAAATCCAACACAACCAGCGTTCCCTTCCCAAACATCTTCACCGAGCTTCGTTTACCCCCTGCGGGGTAGCCTTGAAAAAAAGGAGTCTCTCCTTACCTGAACAAAAGGCGGAAGGGACCCTCATCGAAATCTTCGGGAAGGCTCAGCACTTCCTCCTCCAGGAAAGTCCAGACCTCTGCAAAACAATTGGAAAAGAGAGAAATCGATTAGGTGGTTGCCTGCTTCAAGTCACCTCCACCGCCCCTTTCAATCCGAACCGGCGGAATAATCGATTGCATTCTTTGCGGTTGAGGTGGGGTGTAGGCCAGGACTAACATCGCATCGGTGTGCGCTCCTCTTTTGAGGATTGCTCTCGTCCAAGGTGAGGTTGAAATGAATATTTAAATCTCACCCGCAGATCGGAGTTTCTACACTTCAACCATTCATTCCAGTTTCTTCACTGTTATGTCACATATATACCCGTCGACAATGGTACAAGTTGGAATAGCTCAGTTTAGAGATAATCATTTCAGTTACCACTTGAGATTAGTTTGGTTTGTTTGAGGGTTTATGGCGCAAGGGCCAGTATTTGGCCATGCTGTGCCAAACAAGGTAGTAATATGTAAAAGGTAGTAAATATGTAAAAAGGTAGTAAGCAGATAAAGACAATCAACAAAAGTCAAATACAGAAAAAATTAAACTTTCACATGCTTATTTAGCGAGAGGAGGTAAAAATGAGAGAGGCGTAAAATAGTCGGAACAAGTTGTTTAAATGTGTGGATAAAAGCCAGTGATTTTTAAAAATTCAAAAAGGTAAATGTGAGGGTGCCGACCAATCCTACTTGAGATTAGAAAGCATTGAACAATGAATATATTTATCCCTTAATGCCCAGTGTTGCCTTTAAGCAACATACGCAATTTTGTCTTTTAAAATCTTGAGAATAAGACAAACTCTAATATTTTGTTGCAAAAAGGATACATTCTGAAATTTTTACTGAACCAATTTACAACATATAGATGGCAACCTGAATGTCGATAAAAAACCATGTTTTTTCACTTGAGGCTGCATCTTTTTAGCTTTGTTTGTACGCTTGAGAGTACCATATTTTATTCTACACAGTTAAAAGAAATACTTTATCCGCATTATTAGTTATTAAAATTCACCCGTGTTTGATATTATAAAATTTTTTCAAGGAAATATTTATCTGAAATAAAACCCAGTGTTTTCAGTTGGTATAAAACTGTTTTTTATCCATAAGCCATACTTAAAACAAAATAGGATTTTTTAAAGTATTTTTCCCATGTTTTATTCAAGAAATGAAAGTAAAAAAAAAAACATTTTAAAATCAGTTTTTTTAAAAATCAGGCTGTTAAGGGCTAACTTTCTCATTAAATCTCACATCCTATCAAAAGTGGCATTAGAGTATTCCCGACAACGGGGGGGGGAGGGGATATAATAAAATTGGTCTGAACTTTTCACCAGATCTTTATTTATCTACTGGTTGAACACCCCGTTGCGTGAACGGGGTTCAAAAATTTTCTCCGACAGGGAGGCCAATCGATCCCCACTGGTGCCACCCCTGAATCCTAGATGGAACATTTATTGATGTTTCTATCCATATATGAAAGAACACTTCAGTCTAAGCGATTTGTCTTTGAAATTGCTGCTTTGACAAAATTTTAGATTTAAATATTGTTACTTCATCTATAGCAATTGCGCCCTGTTTCACCGACACAATCATGCGCAAGTAACGGTGAAGAATAGAAAAGTCTTAGCGATGCAGATTTTGACTTTTAAACTTAACCCAACTACAGTCCTGAATAAGACGGAAATAAATATCAGTCATTGTAACCGAAGACGTTAGTTTCGTGATATTAACGTCCCGTTTCGAAGCAACACGAGAACTATTTTGGGACTGATCTCGTTATTTTGAACCGCTGTCAGATGATGAGGACGATACCCTAGCTGACACCCTCCTCTCCCAACTTCCGCACCACACAAGCTAGCCAGCCACGTAATGTCGATTGCGGCTTGTCACGAAAAACTTGTGAATTGTTTAAAATTTAGTAGATCGATATGTGATCGTTTGAGTGGGGTGTAGCTGGTCTACCCCTTTATTTTTTTAATGGCATAGTTTTTGGGATTTTATATTTAATTGAATATATATTCGATATTTACTAATTGATTTTAATTATTTTCAATTGTAATAGTATTCTTTGACTTGGTCATTTTGAAAAGAATTTGTTTGGTCATGTGGTCGATTTCATGGCCTTGTCACTTTGAAATTGAATTTAAACTTTTAGGATTTTTAAAATAGTTTTAATTAAATTGTTTTAAATAAGACTTTTAACATTGAAAATTTAATGTGTGACCGTTAGGTCCGATTCCCTTTCCTGGCCGGGGGCGCCTTGTCGTATTGGAGGTGTGGGCCTGGTTGCTCTGTATTGCACATGACGGACTGGGTATCTTTGAATTTGTGGGTTTCCTGTACTGGGAGTAGTTATTCATATTGGTTTTTATTACGCGGTTTTATTCAATATACCCGGTGCATGCTTGGTAATTGAGTATTGACATTCTTAAAGTTTTAACTGATTAGTTGTGTGCGTGCGAATTGGTTAGTTTTTAAACTTTTTTTAAAGAAAAAAGGGAAGGAAAAATTGATTGCCAATTCATTGTGTATAGAGCTTGTGTGTGCTGCTCGATTTTTGGTTCGATATAATTTGTCTGCGTCTGTTTTGAGTGTGTGTGCTTTGTATTTGCGCTGCATCTCGCGCATTGTATTTTATGGCTGGAATGCCATTGGTAATTAAAATTAAAAATGTATTGTTTGTTTCTCCCCGGCCATGGTAAAATTTTATTAGTAAATAAGTTTCACTCCATATGCTTTTATTTGTATCGTCTCCTTGGCCGAGAGAGCCCTTGTAATGCGAGACTTTATAAATGTTTATATGTATTCAATTTCCACCCATGTTGCGGGGTGTAGCATGTATACGAGGAAAAAATTTTTAATAAATGAGAGTGGGGAGTGCGTCCTCCTGCTGTTGCTGGTCGGTTCTCTTCCCCTCCGATTCTTTAGTGCCTTAAGCCCAGTAGGGTGGGCTGGGTTGTGTTGCACCACACTATCGGAAGGACATTTGGTCTCTACGTACGATTCAACGCGCAAACTGGTCCTATACACGGCGCGGCGGTTCTTCAGTGGAATCAGGTTTCAACCTAGAACCCTCAGTTCACGAAACCGAGACCTTACCACTAGGCCACCGCGGCCCAGCCGAAGAGGTTAACTACGGTTTTAAACATTCAATGTATATTGATGCCAAAGGTCTGCAAAAAGTGTCTTCATCTATTTTTTAAATAAATATTTTAGAAGTAAGATTTTCGCAATTTTTCCTTTAATATTATTAGATAATATTAAATTATATTTTGAAAAAGGACAAATATTTTAACATAGAGTTTTTAGGCTGCATGCTTTCTGAAAATCGTGTTATATAACGTTAAGCATAGAATACAATGCTCTACACAGGGCTGATCGTTGGGCCAAGAAGGATATAAGTATGTAATACGATGCATAATAAATATATTTGCATACACACTCTTGCTGGGAAGTTGAAACGGCGGGCGTGTAAAAAAGGTCGATAGTGTGACTGTGGGCTGATCAAACAATTTCTCAACTTGTTCGCTTTTCCACTTTTAGTTTACCACTTCATGTTGCAGCGAATAGTGCGGAACTGAGAATGATGAAGAAAACTTATGAATAGCGAAAAACAAATAGAACCAAAGCACGCGTTTATATTTACATTCCATAGATGCTTCTCGAAGTTTCCAAAAGAATTCTGTGCAAGCTTGCTGATAAAGAAGTGTATGATTTTGATTACCATTTACAATAGTTTACAAAAAGCGCATTAAAGTAGGGAACAGAAAATGCTGCTCAACGTGAATAACCCTTTCATGTTCATTGGTTTCGCAGTGAAACCACACATTGAGCATTTTTTTACTGGGCATGGGCAAAAAGGAACGTCGTTTTTCTTTCATAACTTAAGACCCAGATATAAAGGCCCAACTTATATAAAATTCCAGTTCAATACCGTTAGTATTCACAAACATGTCGGATTGCAAAAGCTAAATTGCTTTCGCTGTCCAAGAGAAACAGAATGATGAGGGTTCTTGCATTTTATTTAAATTGAATCTTCGAAAGTAATATTGAATTTTATGAATGTTGAATATCATGAATACTGATAAATACATAATTTAAATTGCATTTCGAGGATAACTTATTCGGAAGAAAAATAGCCCGTTACTTTTCATTCGTTTCACTGTGAAACCACAAATTTCTCGAAAATAACTTCTTTTACATATTTATGATCAGCTACATGCCTAATACTCATTTTTGAAATAAATTTAATAATTTTCAAAACGAAACATCTAGTGAACTGCAAAGGGTTAAACAGTAATTTCAGTGAAGTCTAGTTATATCAAAAGTCCCGTTTGGAAGCAACACGAGGGCTATTTTGGGACGGATCTCGTCATTTTGAACCACGGTCAGATGACGAGGACGACACCTGAGCTGGCATCCCCTTTCCAAACTTCCCCCCCCCCCCCGCGGGAGGACGTTTGCCCCCCCCCCCCCTCGTATGCTTTAACGTGCAACAGGCCAGTAAACGACGGATCTTCAGTGGAATCGAGTTTCGAATGCTCATTTGTGAAGTTTTATGGCACGGAAAAGAAAAAAAAGCTGCGTTAAGAAAAGCCCAGTACATGTAGATCGCCATAGATGGTTTATAAGACCTGGAACTCGAAGCCGAAATCTTACCACTAGGCCACTGCGGTCATATATTGTATAGCAACGGATTCGGAAACCCTCCGCGCTTTTGCGCATGCTCCGGGAGGAGTTATTTTCATCAAAATGGGAGGAAAGTGAAGAATGGAAGGGTGATGTTTACATTGTACTGAGTGTGATCTAACAAAGAACTCTGGAAATGCGCTCATAAGACTCATTGCCCGACACCCCTTGCCGGTGTAAAATCGTCCAAAACCGGTAGTCTCGGAATCCGTGGTGAGACTATACTCGATTATCTATCCTATTAAAATTCGAAGGTAAACAAACATATGTATCTATGTCCTATCTTCTCACGAACCACTGAATCCTGAAACTAGCCGTAAGTACCAAAAGATGGAAAATAATCCAAGGAATCCATTTCGACTATTTAAATTCCGAAATTGTAATTAGTTAAAAATATATTAATTAAAAACTTAATATTGATTGATTCCCCCGTGCTGCCATCTATCGACAAATTTGGCATCCAACATTCTTGCATTTTTTGTTTATTGACAACTTTGACTCTGGAGTTCTTGAATTTTTTGCTCATTTATTTAACGAAGTGGTAGTCTCGGAATCAGTCGCTGAACAGTAACTTCATTTAAGGTTGACATAACTGGAGCAGTTTTACCTAAAAAAAACTGGTTATAAGTTTTTCCTAAATACGACAATATTCACGAGCGAAAAAGTTGCAGGTGAAAGAGAATATTTTATTTAAATTTGTACAAAATTTCATAATTGTATTTTAACACATTATTGACCGGACACGTCATTTGACGCGTTTTGATAACCATACGTTGTTGACCGGGAAAGTCATATGATGTCTTTTGATAACCGAACCTAATTGACTGACAAGGGCAACACCAGGTACATGGGTCACCTATTTTTTTCAAATTTTGTACATTTGTAGCAGTGCCTTGGGACAATACAACATGCAAGCCACAAGTTCTATAACTCAGTAATTTTTGAGAAAATAGATAGAAAACATTAGCGGATAGAATGTCAACAAGTTCGCTGCAAATTTAGGCCGCGATGGCGGAGCTTGGGTTGTTAGCGGCGGAGCTTAGTAATTGCTTGGATCGAGTCCCACACTGAACTTTTTTTCAACCTATCATTTAAATAACCTATCAAATATAATTATAACGAATAATTACGTTTATATGCACGGATATTTATTGTACTTTCAACAGCGTTTAGTAATTCTGCTAATTTTTTGCAAGATAAAAGTTTATTTTTTATTATAATTTTATTCATCACATTATAAGCCGTCATCTCATTAGTACAGCTGAAGTGAATTGGCCGATATTAATTACGATTCATATGATGTGATGAATAAAGTTATAATAAAAAATAAATTTCTATTTTACGAGAAAATAGAATTACTAAACGCTGCTGAAAGTTCAATAAATATCCATGCGTATAAAGTATATTATTCATTATAAAATATTTAAAATTGCATTAAAAGACGTTCAGTGTGGGACTCGATCCGGTGATACAGCAATTACGGAGCTCTGAATCGAACCACTAGGCCGCCGTCATCTCGCACTAGCTTGCAGCGAACTGTTTGATATTCTATCCGCTAATGTTTTCGATAGATTTTCTCAAAAATTACCGAGGTGTAGAACTTGTGGCTTGCATGTTGTATTGTCCAAAGGCACTGCTACAAATGTACAAAATTTGAAAAAAATAGGTGACCCATGAACCTGGTGTTGCCCTTGTGAGTATTCTATATTTTAATTGTGGTTCCTATAGTTTGTTTTCCTTATATTTTCAATTGTTTACGAAATTGTGTACTCATGCACTTTTTACAACAATTCTAACGGTAAATATACTATTGAGAACCTCTCAATTTGTGGAAAGACGTCGTAAGTTCAAGTTGCCTATATCCCATCATATGCGGATTCTTTCTTATTCAATTTTAGGAAATATCGCCGGCCACACGCATCAGTTTCTACAAAAACACCCGGTCAACAATGTGTTCATTTTAAAACTAAAAAGTAATTATAAAGCAATACTATTATGGTATATTCAAAAGAAGAATATTAAAAATTATTCGTCCTCTTTGCCCAGTTTCAATGTTTTCTTCAATAAAGAAGCTTCAATGATTAAAATCACTTCTTTCAATTTTCTTAAATGCCTTCGGTTCGCTTAATGTCTTCGGCATTTTTAAATGACCGACTACAAAAAGCGGGAACCAAAGTAATTATGCTTTAACTGAGTAACATATTTATTACATTAATTAAAATGCGTCAAACTAAAAAGAAAGTCGCCTTGTCAGAAGCATATGGTGCCGTTAAAAAACTAAGGTGGAGGCTGAAGAAATAATTTTTCGGTAAATTTAACCATACATGAAGGACAGATTTTTTTAATAAAGGTTTCAAACAATTTTTTCGTTGAAAATTTTTAAATTCTTCATGGTCCATCTTTTTAATTGTACCTACTTTTTCTTTCTGTATGCCTTATAGAATTAGAAATTTCAATTGGGTCGAATATCTGAATATCTTGTAGCAATATTTGATAATGAAGACTATTGGAAAATGCGAAATTACATGCAGTTTGTCCTATGATAAATACATTCGTTCATCATTTTTGATTGATAATTACATTCATCATTTTTGATTGNTAATTACATTCATCATTTTTGATTGATAATTACATTCATCATTTTTGTGTATAGAAATTAGATTTTATTTCAAAGACAGAGTAAAGATATTTTTATGCATGTATAATTTGTGTACGTTATAGCAAATGATTTACTTATCCGTGCGTATAATTAAATAAATTCATTATAAACAATTTATAAATTGTTTCATCCAAGTTTACTAAGCTGCAAATGGCATTAACCCAGATAGAAATTTTAGTTTGCAGCAGACTTGCACTGCAAATCTGCAAGCTTACAGCAAATTTGTCACGACAAGACTGCAAGTGCGAAACAAGTTTGCAGCAAGTTAACGCAAGCTTTGAAGTCACCATGGGACGAACTTGCAGCAAATTTGCAGCAGACTTGCACTGCAAACTCATTGCAAATTATAGCAAAAACAGAGTACGAACACAACCCGAGATAGAATTCGCGACCTACCGGTTCGGAAGCTGACGCGATAACCACTCGGCCAGCTAAACTCTGAGAGGAGAAGATAGATTTCGCTAATACATCGTTCGATTCGATTCGTATACGATTTATTTTAAACTATTTTCTTGATTTCATTAATTTTTTGAGTTGAGAATTTGATTTGAAGTCAACGAGAGAGCGATTTTCGCTAATAACTACGTTTTGCTAGTAGAATAAATTATGAAATTAGAGTTCAAAAGTAATTACTTTAAAATGGGATAAAATGTATATATTATTTTTCAACAAACATCGACTGTTTTTTCGGTTTAATTTTGTTTATAAATGTTAAAATTTCAACATTAAGAAAAAGGCGATATAGTTTTCTTTAAAGTAAAAACTTTTAGTAAAAGGATGGAAAATGTTTCAAAATTTTTTTTTATAAAACAGTTTTTTTTTTTTACAAATTATCATTGATTTATTGAATTAATAAAAAGGACGGTCTAGGAGATGCTATTAAAAATCGGATGTTTTTTTTAAAACAGAGACAAAGATAATTATCTCTTTGTGCTATCTTTGCATCAAGCTTGTTTTGCTAATTTGCATTGCAAAGAAGGTGGCGCTATTTGTCACGGTGAACTTGCAGCAGACTTGTAATTCAAGGAAGGTGACGCTAGTTGTCACGGCGAATTTGCTACAAGTTCGCTTCAAGTTTGACACGTCAAATTTGCTATGACAAGGTAATATCAAGTCAAAATCAAACTTGCTGCAAACTTACGTGCTATCTGGGAAGAGTTTTGAAACATTGAGTATTTTTTGCGATTTCCCATTTTTTTAAAAAATGCAAAAAAATTGTACATGTTTTGTCTTGTGAAAAATAACGCGAGAAACTTCTCATTCTTTTTGAAGAAATGAAGATTTAGTACGGCAAAATACCTCATCAATCGACTGATTGACTTCACAACCTTTTGCATTAGATACCATCAGCATTGCCTTAGAGCAGCATAAATTGTATTAGTTTAAGTATTCGGGTGGGCTCATTTGGGGAAAGCCCGTCATTAGCCGAGCGTGGCTCAGCCGGCGATCCGTGAGAGTAAATTGCGGAACTTCTAATTACAATGATGAGTGGAAGGATTTTCTAATCAAGAAGTTACCCCGAGGTTGAAGCGTTTCTTGCTCATTTCGCCGAAACATCCCTTTTCCTAGATAATAATGCCGAGCTTTATGGTTATTTTTGAAAAGCGCAACCAAACCGTTTGTTCTAAATAACCTGTTGGAAAAATTCTTTAAAAATAACGGATTAAATCGATGCATTCTATCTATAGTATTTTAAATGGGTATATTTAAACCGTATAGGTAATGTGGCTCGTTTTTAATGCTTTATTGTAGGGATGGGAAAAACCGGTTTAAACCGAAAACCGTTTTTTTTTTTTCGCTTAACTGTTTTTTTCGGTTATTTTTTTGCCCCGGTTTAAACCGGTCATTTTTTTTAAATCCAAAAATTGGGGACAGAAAATGGAAAAATCAGCTAACAAAATATAGGCTCGATTTTAGGTTCGAGTTATGAAGTTTTGAATTTCATCATCTTAGGCCAATAAACGGCCACTGCTTCCTCGAGGCGGACATTGAAATGGTCTAAAATAGTCATAATCAAACTTTCATAACGCGATTAGTTTTGGTCACAGGAGAGTGGAGCATTTTGTTTAAAATTTCAGTGTGACCAAAATATTTTAATAAGTATGATTAATAGGAGCAAGAGACTGTATAAAAATTTAGACAGTTTTTTTTATTATACATACAGACGCAAACACAAAATACGATTAATTACGTCTGTACTCTGATTTCTATTTGTCTACAATACTTGAAACAATTCTTAAAATTTTGTCTACAATACTTATTGTATTAATTACTTATTTATAAACATTACTTATTACATTAATTAATTATTGTATTAATACTTACTTGTTGTATATTATTAATTCTGTTCACAAACGTTGCTTTAAAAAAAAACCGAAAACCGATTTTTTTTTCAGAACCGGTTGTTTTGAGGGGTTTTAACCGCCAGGTTAAATCCGAGGTGAAAAAACCGGTTTAACCGAAAACCGTTTTTTTTTTTCTCTTTGTTGCAATAACCGCCATTCCTACTTTATTGTAGTCTCTTTTTCTCGTTTTTTCCAACTCATTAAACTTAAATATATTGAAAAAATGTAGGCATTCATTTTTAAGCCTATTCTACAAGTATAAGAATTGGCAATTGTCAGGAAACTATTTAGATAAAATATTTCCAGTAAATAACTAGTCAAATTAAAAAGCATTTTTACAAACATTTTTATTTATGTACTACATTTTTATTTGTCTTCTACTTTTTAGTCCTTAATTTATCATTCATTAAAAATATTATGGAATCTGAAATCAATTTCTTCACAAATTCATTACTAGATGGCACCCCGCGCATGAATCTAAATTTAGTTAAATTAGTCTATAAACTGATAATTTCTGAAAATGTTAAAATAATGTATTATCATTAGGAAGCGAGTGAAAAATCCATTACAAAATTATGTTTCTACAAACATGAAACAGGCAAGTTAAATAAAAACCACGGTATCTCGTGTCTGGTGCAGTGGCGTTGATAAAGGGGGGGGGGCGAAATCCGCCCCGGGTGGCACTTCGAAGGAAGTAGAAAATCAGACATGCAAACAGAAACATGCATCAGAAAACAATTTTATAAGTAAGAAGAGCAGCAGCAATAGCTCATTCATTGTGTACACAAAAAATACAATTCGTATTTTCGTCTTTTGTCGGTAAATTGCCGATATGTGAAAGAAAGAATGCTGTTGGAAGCGGTATTTCGTAACTTATTTGCAGCGATCGAGAGCGAAAAACGACGTATAATGTTACTAGTAAAATGCTTTTCCCCTGAATTTAATTTTTTTAAAAATTTTGAGGTTCATGTGCCTATGCTTCTTCTAAAGAAAAGGGCGGCATGTTGCTAGTTCGTCCTGGCGGCAAAGGTTGCAGCCACGCCACTGATCTGTACATATTGTTACAAACATGGAAAGTCGCTTCCCAGCAATGCGAGTCTTATAGTTGGGAAGAGAGTTTTACAGGGATAACTATGGGATGACTAGCAGCAGCCACGTCTGGTTCTCCGACCTTGGCGACAAATTTGGCGACGAAGTATGGGATCTCAAAGATGCTGGGATCTTCTCGATATTCCCATTAGGAGAGAAGATACGCTTGAATGTACTAGATAATTCCATGTGAAGTCACGGCCTGCCGGGGGGAAACTATATAAGGAGAGCGCTTGGATGACGGAGGGTGTGTGTTGTTCGACTGGGATTGCCTTGGAGCGCGAACGTCTTTAGAGTTCGTGCGAACTAGGAAGCTGGTGAGATGAGCGCTATTAAAAGTGCAGTTATTGTCGTTACTAGTTATTTGCTGACTGTTTGTGTTGTTAGATAACAAAGTGCTGAACTGTTATTACCTGTGAATTGTCTGTTTACGTTGGTAATCTGTGCAAGGACTATTGTTTCCTGTACCTGTGCTATGTGTTTTCCTGCATATTTGTAAATAAACCTTCATTCTCCATTATCCTGCGTGTTGGACTATTTACACCATACACTCACAGTAAGACTTTTGCAACAATATTCACCTTTGTGGAATTTGGCGATTGAAAGAAAGATTTTTAAAATTCTTTTGGAATTCGCATAAAAAAAAGTGATTTTGAAAGGAATGAAATTAAAGACGATTTCAATTTTACAAGCTTAACTCTTTGGGATAATAAAATGCATAATTATACACGTGTGAATGTAAGGATTGATTTAGAGCTTTAGAAAGCTGAAAAATATTGTTATTAATTTGTTTCAATAATTTGTTAAAGGTTAATTTGCATGTTATGCTATTATATGGTTTTTATAATAAGCGCTATTCAGCGAGAATGAATAAAAGATGCATCTTTCAGAGTGATTCAGAAAGTAACCACCAAGCTTCAAAGAGTTAATGCTTATTAAAAGCGGATCTCAACAAAAATCTACCATTCTCATGGCACTGAGAAACGAAGTGAAAATAATGTGTTCTTGCGTCACTTGACAAGGAATTAAAGAGAAAAAATAGTTCCATAGAGTTCATAACCTCAATATGGAATATTTCCTTATCAAAGTTTGAAACTCCCCTGAATATTCTTTATCTGTCACGTTTATTATTCCGCATCGAACGTTCCGCCACAAAATAGAAGAGTTTATAACCGATGCTTAATAGAAGCCATTTTATTGATCATTCTTGAAAGTTTTATGGCTCTTGTACGGCAGGGTAATGACATCATCGAGCAGTATGAGATGCCAAAGACATGGCAGAGAATTCTGAGGGTTGCCGAAAACAATTTCCACGACCACCTGCACCGCCCTTTGTTCTCTGGAGAGTAATGGCGGCTGTGGGAGCTAGCATGTGGCAGGTTCTTCAGTTCGATAGATGTCTGTGGCAGTATTATTTTCCGTGACACTTGCTACAAATCAATGGATAGAACAGGGGAAAAAATATCTTAAGGTTTGCTTCTGTCAGACGATTCTTTCAGCTTCGTTTGCACAGCGCGTTTGCCACATTTTCACTATTTTCGCCAATAATCGTCCCGAACTGATTTAAGAAAAAATTGCATTAAACTCTCATTTGTGTGAAAATGTAATGGAAAATATTTCGTTATTCATCGTTAGACTTTATAATTTTCTCGCATTTCTTAGAACAAAACCTCATATATCATATTCGAAAAAATATTTAAAAACTCCTAGTGATGCCATCTGCAGCTTAATAAAACTCGAACTCTAAATTTGCATGAATCGTTTGTAGAAGATTTCTTAAATTCGATAATACACACCAAGAAATAATTGTTTGCAATATGTGTACGATATAAAAATGCAAAGAAATCGTTTGAATGATATTTTAGATGACAAATAATAAAATAACTACATAAACAGATAAAACAGATTTTGTTTTCAATTGAGGTTTCATTTAAATGGAATCAAGTCGTGTGACATGTCACATGATAAAGGTAACTTCCTTTGCAATCTGACATCTAAATGATATCTTACGCTCTGCTGTAACATCACACTCGTTCTCATCTTACAAAATTTAGCCGATTCTAAAATAATATTGCAAACTTGGAAGGAAAAAAAAAGAAAACTTGACTTCCATCACGTGAGCATGATTAATTATATTAACATCCCGTTTCTGAAGCAACAACAAAGCTATTTTCGGACAGATCTCGTAATTTCAAAACATTTGCAGATGTCACCTGGGCTGGCGCCCTCTTCTCCAAACTTCCACAGCACACTAGCGAGAGGACGTTTGCCCACCCCTACGTATCACTTAGCTTGCACCAAGTCCACATACACGGCGGATCTTCAGTAGAGTCAGGTGTCGAATCTGAAACACTCCGGCCCAAAAAAGAAGACATTATCACTAACCCATGAAATTACTCCGATACCAATGAGGTTTAAATTACTGGTGGATGCATATCAAAAGTATAAAAAAACTCATATTTAACGCGTTGTTCTAAACCGAATTATCAAAAATGACTTGATGAATTATTTGTTAAAGCTATTCCAAAAGACAGTTATTAGGAATTAAATGATAAAACACGAAAAGGTTAAACCTATTCCCTGGGAACTACAATGAGGAGGCCACAGTGCCCGATTTATTGTCGTGGCGGCTGGGCCATTCATGTTCTTCCCGCATACCCAGGCTGGCCGCGTGCAACTCCTATGTCGTTGTGGATCAAGCCTAAAGCTTTGCCATGCTATGTAGAGATTCGAATCTCCTTTAAATTTTCTTTTCCCATGATTCCTTGCAACGAAATGATGTCATCACGACGACAATGAATTTTAAAACTTTCCAATGTGTCTGTTCGCTGCAGGTGAATTAATTTACCAATTTCAACAATCAATGTATCAACGATGACTATGAAATATTAAAGATAACTGTCAATTCACATGAAGTGTGAATTCTTATTTATTTATTTAAAGAAAAGCGCACCACAGAGAAAACTCCATCTACAGAGTGCTGACAAACACACAAAGAACAAAAGTCACAATGAGGTAAATAAAAAATAAAAAAGAATATGCCTTAGAAAGCAAAAAGTAGAACACAGAGAATACATAAAATCATAAAACTTATGCAAACGCATATATAATTAAGAACGAAAACACATAATCACAAAACTTTAAGACACACTATGACACCAAAAGCCGCATTTTTTTTAAAAAAATTAAAGTTCATTTCCAAAAAGCACACACTTGAGATTAAGAATAAAAAAATGCAACACTTAAAATAAAAATAAATCAAACCCGGCGCCAAAAAACTGGTCGAAAACATAAGAACACGGAAAATCAAATAGCATAAAAATCTAATCAATCAATGAACATGTAATTCACAGTGGCGTAGCGACTGGGGTGCAAGGGGGTATTGAAGCCCCGGGCGCCATAGGGTCAACACATTACGTTTATGCTATTTTTAAAGCAAAATATGATGAGTAATAAAAGCCAAAAAATAATATCTTGCCCCGGGCGACATTAACGTTTGCTAAGTCACTGATGACGACTGGGGTGAAAAAGTCATTCCCCGAACGCCATTGGCCATGTTAAAAAACGTTAATGCATTTATGTCACCTTTTAAAGTCAAATACGATGAGGGGCCGCAAGCTAAGCCCAGTGGCGGCTCGTCCTTAAGGGCTGCAAGAGCTGCAGTCCCCCTTAAAATTATTTGAAATGCTTAAACGTAGAAAACATCAAAGGAAGCCGGAAAATCAATCAAAAAGTAAGGGAAACGCACCCTCCTAAGGAATGGAATTCTCACTCTGAGCGATAAATCAGAAGGAAAAAGCAACCCTTTCTCCGTTAAATTTAGAGGCACTCTGAGCTGCAGAAGTCGCAGACCGCGCTTGGCGCGCGACTTCCGCTTTTGCCGTCCTCATTTGGCTTTTTATCGCTTTTCGCTTAGTAGTTCAGTCATTAGGTAGTTTTTTAAATCAAATCTGGAGGAGTTGCAATTTTTTGCTCCTCTATGTTTTTGAGGGGCTGATAATGAATCTGAGGTTCGCCACCAAAACTTTTTATTGGAATTTTAGCTATAGCCAAAAAACATGAAAAAAAATTTTCATTCTAGTCTTTGCTTATAACCCAAAAACTATCAATGTTTGGTATATCGTCATTATATATCAAAATAATCAGCGCAGAATTTCCTACAACTTGGGTCTACACTACTTTTGCAGCACTGCTGGTTTCTAAACTGACGAGGCGCCACTGATAATGAAGGAGGCGAAAAACTCATTATGATCAAGGCACTACTTACACTTGCTACGCCACTAGCAAATCATTCACCAAAATTCCAGGGAGGTCTTTTCTAGTTTCTGAACTGGCTAATAATAGAAACATTAGATTCGAAACCACAGTGAAGATACTTACCAAGACTGTCTCCATATTCGCAAACAAGAGTCCATGAGGTCGCGTTCTGGGTTGTCCACGGTCCAACCAGCCTCAGCCCGACGGTCCACGAGCAGGGGAGGTCTATGGTCGAGACCAGCGTGCCATTCTTGGCCTCCAGCAGAAACATTCCGTCGTCGCTGATGGCCATGACGAGAGGACCCGTCGAAGGTTGCCCTACCAGGACCACTTTGCGAATGGCCACGCCGGTGGGGTCTGTGATGTTTCTTTCCCATAACATGGCACCTGAAAGAATGCATGAATAACATGTTTTATTTCACCTGATTTGTCTCGTGTTTGTAAAGATGGGATAGTATACTCCATTTTTGCTCGCTTTCTGATAAATAAGAGTTCTGAAACTTTGACCAGTCGTGCGTTTCGGATGATAATACAATATTTTTATATTTTCAGAACTTATTTATAAGTTAACTGATTAGTTTAGATGGAACTATCTGATTTCATACGAGTGGAGAAGCCAGGCAATGAATTTTAGAAAAACTGTTCACAATATTCCATGAGATTTATAAAAATGAATTAAAAGCCAAGAAATTAAAAATAAAGTTTTTTTAAGAACGCGATTTTATTTGTTTACTAGAAAGTTTTTGTCAGAAATTTGGAAGTCAAATCAAAAACGGAAAAGCGTCAGGCGCTAAAAAAAATGCAATCAGGAAATTAATCCTTAAATGTCTAGTGTTGCCTTTAAACAACATGACCAATTTTGTCTTCTAAAATCTTGAGAATAAGACTGAAGCTCTATTGCATGTCGTTGTCAATTTACAACAAATAGATGGCAGCCTGAATGCTGATAAAAACAAACAAATTGATGTTTTTCACTAAAGGCTGCATCTTTTTAGCTTTGTGCGCTTGCGATTACTATATTTTATTCAACAATGTTGAAGGAAATTCCTTATCCGTATTATCTACACTAATAAAATTCGACATGTATGTATATATGTAAGTCAGACTGTCTTCTCACGAACCGCTGAACTTAGAAGCGCGCGGAAAGTACCAAAAGACGAGGAATAATCCAAGGAATCCATTTTGACCATTTAAATTCCGAAATTTTAATTATTGAAAAAGATATTAATTAAAAACTAATTTACAACAATACTTTTCATTGTTGCAGCGCAATTCAAACAGTTTTCATTGTTTATACAAATATTTAATTGCGTGTTTCTCTTTCATTGTTGAAAGTTTCGGAAAGGCAATATGGATGGCGTTGTGTGCGGATTTGATAAAAGAAACATGGAAAATTTAATCGCTCACATAGGGTTTTTACTAAAAATTTTCCGTGAGGTTTCACTTTGGGATCTCATGTAAGCAGTGCATCTTGCTTCATACGTATATAAATTGGAGGCGGGGCCATTTGAAAATATATGGATCCGAGCAAAGCCGGGTTATCTCCTTCCCTCCGTACTGAATTCAGGAATCGGATAGACCATTCATTTTGCCACGACACGATATAATATTTTCTTACAAAATAAGGGTATAATTTTTAAATTTGAGCGGTATAATTTTTTATTAATATTCCGATTTCGACGGGTTTTCCCGGACGGAATGTTTAAACCGTTTTTTTTTTTCCCTCCTCCTTATTTAGGAGAAAATGCTAAGCATGTGTCACGTGACCTCACTTCATCTCTCCGCCAGGGAAAAAGCGGAGAGAAGAAGTGTGTTCACTAGATGGGGTAAATTGTTACATTCGAGATAGCCCGTGCTACGCCGGGTCATGCATCTAGTTAGTTATTATTATAATATTAAAAATAAATGAATTTTAATATTTTTTCAAGGAAATATTTTTCCGAAATGTAGTCCAGTGTTGTCAGTTGTTAATAAACTGTTTTTAGCCATAAATCATACTTAAAATAGGATTTTTTATATTATTTTCCCATATTTTATTCAAGAAATGAATGTTAAAAAACATTTTTAAATCATTTTTTAAAAAATCGGGCTTTTAAGGGCCAATAGACAAAAATTTAACAACGTGCGATTGATGCTAACACTTTAGCATTAATGCCGCAAACTAATTAGCTATAACCTGCAAATTCCTATATTTTTTCAGTTAGTTGAATTCCTTTCTTCATGCCAAGACCTATTCTAAAAGGCCAAATTATTACAGAGTGGCCATTACAGAGAGTTAAAAAGCTGTAAAAGAGTATAACGTCCTAAACGCATAAGCATAAATATTTTTATTACGTAATTCTATGGCGTCTAGAGCGTGACATGCTTGATCGTAAACAAGATTCAAAATTGCTGGCGAGTGGCTCTTCAGACTTATTTGCGATGCAGCATGCATTATGCAAGAACGAAGACTGAAAATGAATGGAAGCAAGTTCGGAAAGAAAGCGACATGAATTCTTAAAAACGCAGAAAAATATTTCAGAGAAGCTGAATTTTTAATGGCTGAAAAATGCAGATTTTAAGCTCTTTTTCTCCAAGATGCAGAGCTTGTTGAGCGAGATAAATCCCAAAGCAATATCGGTTTAATCATTTTCCGAGCTCTTTGGACTATTCCCACCACATAAATAAAATGTAATATTGTTGGAGCCATAGCGAATAAGGTAGAAAGAAAAACAGGTAACATAATTAAGTTAGGATTTATATAAAAATAGATCGCATGGGATAGCTAACAAGTAGTATATTATTTTCAAACCGGGATTTAGAGCTGCCTGTTAAGAGCCTCTTATGATTTGATTTTCTTTCCATGCAAAGAAATAAAGTATTGAGAAAATAAATTTATACTCTACAAAGCTAATTATTTTATTTATTTAATGTATAGAAGGCGATTCTAAAATATTTATGCAAACTTAATGGCAGGCAAATAGATTTTGTTACAAAATGGTGCTGAAATAACGTATTGCGGTGGTCTAGGCAGAGGTACCGTAAATCGTCATTTCGGCGCTTATTCTTGTACGAATTGCTATACGAACAGGGAGCAGACTGACATGATTTTATGCGTGAATCAAGGATGTCTTATAGAAGGATTCCGTATATGCGATGTAGGGACGGCGGTTATTGCGAAAATAACCGGTTTTCGGTTATTCGGGTTTTTAGCACCTCCGGTTTAATCTGGCGGTTATAACCACTCAAAATAATCAGTTTTTGAAATTACCGGTTTTCGGTTATTCAGGTTTTAATAACCTCCGGTTAATCTGGCGGTTATAACCACTCAAAATAATCAGTTTTTGAAATAACCGGTTTTCGGTTGTTCCTTTATTAAAAAAACTTTTGTAGACACAATTTTGTACTGTTCAGCAACGTATTCAGAGACTACCACCTTTGGACGATTTACACCGGAAAGGGGTGTCAGGCAATGAGTCATGAGCGCATTTCCGGAGTTCTTTGTTAGATAACGCTCAGAAAAATGTAAACATCACCCTTTCATTCTTCACTTTCTCCCTATTTTGATGAAAATAACTCCTCCCGGCGCATGCGCAAAAGTGCGGAGTGTTTCCGAATCCTTTGCTATACAATATTAATATTGTTTTCACGGGAAAACAATCCATTGGCCAATATCTGTTTATAAAGACTCTTTCAGTAATCCGCCAACCATGAGACTCCTAGAGGACGCGGTTGTCGTTGATTGGTCCAAGATGATGAAATTCAAAGCTTCATAACTTGATAAATTTTAGACTAATCGAACCTAAAATCGAGCCTATCTTCCGATCCAGTTTTTTTACCCGGTTATTGGATTTTTTAAAAATAACCGGGACAAAAAAATAACCGAAGATAACGGTCAACTGAAACAAAAAGACCGGTACTCGGTAATGCGACGGTTCAACTGTTTAGGTAGAATGTATGGTCCTGAGAAATTTTGTACCAAGCCAGCCCAAATGTAGAGAATATTTCTTGATAATCATGAAATCTCGTGCTTTAAATATCGTGAAAAATAGGTCATAACCGGGACAAAAGTAACCGAAAAAATGGTTAACTGATACAAAAAGACGGGTTTTCGGTTTAAACCGTAGGTTTTTCCCATCCCTAATGCGACAGTTCAACCGTTTAGGTAGAATGTACGCTCCTGAGAAATTTTGTACCATACCAGCCTAAATGTTGAGAGCATTTCTCGATAGTCATGAAATCTCGTGCTTTTCATTATCAGGCACCTATCAGTCACAATCGTGTGTGTTAAATATACCCGAGAATGAAATCGTACCTACATTTGTAACCATTTCATCATCGCCTTTTGTCATCTCAACGTGCCATTTCCTACCAAATATTTCATTGCAAATTTTACTTTTTCTCAGTCTCCCAATCTTTATATTTATGTTTCAAACGTACAGGACGATTATATGTTAAAGATTACCGAAAAGTTAACGGTTAGTGTGATTTGTTAAATTAACGCCCCGTTTATTACGACATGTATTTTAGGGCAAACTACATAATGCTGAGTCATGAGTCGATGACGAGACAACTGGCTACCTACTCATCCAATTTCCGTGAGAGTGTTTGACCGATATTGGGGTCGGATTTAGCCTTTGAATCTCTCCGCACAAACGTAAAAAATTGCGTCCCTATGGAACTACAATGCAAGCATTCTATAAAAACCAGCGGAGTGGTCTCCCCTAAACTTTCTCGTATACTTTCTAGGTGGAGATTCGTCAAAATCTCGAGTTCGAATTTTTTTGACGATTACAATACTTTCTCTTCGTATACTTCGTATACGAGAAAGTGAAACAAACCTGAAATCAAATATCTGTTGCCACGTTTCAAAAAAATATTACTTTGAAGCAGGCGCGATAAAATACGCAATGCAATGAATACTAAAGCGAAAATTCTGCTTTGGAATTGAATTCCCAAGAAAACAATTTATATTACCACAACCGTAACAATTGCAAAAGCGCGTGAATAAAAGATTTGCTGAAATAATTAGATCGGTTTGAATTTTATTTACAACAAGAAAAAATTGTTACAATTCATGTTTGTAAATATTTATTGTTGTAAATAAAATTTACAACAATAACAGAATGCTACCAGTACGCCTGCGCATGAGAATCGGATTAAAAGAAATTGAATATGCAATTTGAACGCCTCTTTTGACGGATTTGACCCAAAATTTTATACGGACCTACATTCATGACGATAAAACTGTGTACCAAATTTTATCAATCTAGCTATTCAAGTTTGAGTTATAGTGTTCACGTAACCGCGGACGTACAGACAGACTTCCCTTTGACGGATTTTGTCCAAAATTTGACAGAAACCTACAAATTATGTTTAAAGACCACGTACCAAATTTCATCCCCGTACTCTAATAGTTTTCGAGTTATCGTGTTCACAGACAGACATGATTCCAAAATTGTGTTTTTCGGACTCGGGAGGTCTGAAACGTGGAGATTCGTCAAAACCTCGAGTTCGAAGTTTTTGACGATTACCATACTTCGTATACAAGAAAGTAAAAAGGGATAGGGTCTTTTTTACATTTTTTAGCGATCGCCCAAAAAACAACAGTGTAACTCAGTAATTGACACAAATACTTATAATAACTTTTCACTTAAAATACTTCATTTAAAAAAGCAGTAACAGGAGTATAATTCAGACGAATTTTTTTACGAAGTTTTAGATCAGAGAATTCTCTAATTCAGAAACATCTAGACTGTTACTCAGTTCATATTCAATTCCTAATATAGCGAGGCCTGGCGATCTTGTTTGAGACGTTGTTCGAAAATACTTCTCGATTATTTTTAGTTTGGAAAAACTACGTTCCCCGGATGCAACACTTATTGGAAGAGTTAGTAAATATTCTTAGAGCAATGCTCAAGTCTGGAGAAAATTCATTTTTGTTATCAATTTTAAAACTTCCAAAAGGTGGTTAATATTTTCCCAATAGAGAACATATTACTGATATTTCATCACAAAGTTCCAGGCTGTTTATATCCGATGATTCTCCATCTGTTAAAATGTTTTCCAAACTTTGCAATTGGCCAAAATTACAGAAGAACTAACATCTTTTAGTTCATATATACGATATAGAAAACAGAAGCAACTGTTGTCATATTATAGCTGAGAAAATCTTTGCTGTCCAAAGAATTGATTGCAGTGTCAACCAGGTGATAAAAGAATTCAATTTTGTGTTTTTCCCGTGAATCGAATTATGAGCTCATTCTGATTTTCACAATAAATTTTCTCTTTCGCCGACGAACTCAATGTCTACGTATTGATTAAAAATTTTTATCTGCATCTATTTCGGATGCCATTTCGCCAGCATCGACAAGAATGACATTAAAGTGATTGTCCGATCTCAAATTCCTAAAAAAGGATTGGAACTTTCCAAACGTTTTATTGCCAAAGCAATATCGTAATTTTTCCCCTGCATGAGTTTATTAATGAAATTGACAAGATTTAATACTAATTATCGTGCAGATTTGAAATTGGTCTCGTTGTGGAGGGCATTCTACTATTGTACTGTATTGGTTCTATAGGTGCAGCGGTCTTTGCGCTGTACATCAGACACACATATTGCCTTTTGTATATTGTTACAAACATGGAAAGTCGCTTCCCAGCAATGTGAGTCTTATGGTTGGGAAGAGAGTTTTACAGGGTAAGTATGAGATTACCGATAACAGCCACGTCTGGACCCCTGACCTTGGCGACAAATTTGGCGACGAAATATGGGATCTCAAAGGTGCTGGAATCTTCTCGATATCTCTATTAGGAGAGGAGATACGCTTTAATGTTCTAGATCATTCCATGTGACATCGCGGCCTGCCGGGGAAACTATATAAGGAGAGCCCTTGGACGACGGAGGGAATGTTGATCGTCTGGGATCGCCTTGGAGGGCGAACTTCATTGGAGTTCTATCCGCTGTGCGTGCTAGTAAGCTTTTAGAAGCCGAGCAGGAGTAGCCTTGATCCATTGGGAACGACTTTAGAGTTTCGTCCGCAGTGTGAGCTAGGAAGCTGGTGAGCTGAGCGCTATTGAAAGTACAGTTATTTTCGTTACTAGTTATTTGCTGACTGTGTTAGATAAAGCGCTGAACTGTTATTACCTGTGAATTATTGTCTGTTTACATTGGTAATATGTGCAAGAACTATTGTTTCCTGTACCTGTGCTACGTGTTTTCCTGCATATTTGTAAATAAACCTTCATTCTCCATTATCCTGCGTGTTGGACTGTTTACACCATACTCCCACAGTAAGAATTTGCAACAATAAATAGGTTACTGGAGTAGTGCCTTGAAAGTTCTGTGGTTATTAGTATAAAAAATTAGATTTTATTGTTTTTAGAATTTTTTCAGAAAACTTTCAAATTAATTCAGTTTTATTTCTAATAAACTCATTTTGTTTTGGCAATTTTGCGCCCCTCAAACTAACGGAGTGTTCATCCGGCCTTGATCAACATAGTTTGACCAACCCAAATATACAGGCATGGAAAGGGATCTCGAATCGGCCATCTTCTGTCACCGAAGTTGAGAATGTCAAAATTTCGTAACCTATTTACCTAATATTCAAAACTCAGCAGTCGCAACTGAAACGTGGTTGAATATATGCAATATCCAGAAGTTTTATTGCTTTGCATTGTTGCACAATTTCGGTTTTAAAAAAAGATAACGTAATTTCGTTTTGAAATTAAGTTTTGCAATCTCGAAGTCACGGATTACATAATTTCAACACTTTGTAACATGATCTTTATAGAAAGGATCTATAAATTGTAGTATGGGGGGGAGGACCTGCATGATACGAAAGTCTCTCAGAACGCTCTAAATGAGCAGACCATTGGACTTAGAGTTGTGAAATTTGGCAGATAAATACTTCTTGAATGTTCTCGCTAAGAAAATGCTTTTTTAATTAGAATTTCAATCAAAAATTAAATGAAATTTTATTATTTCCTTCAATAACTTCGAAGCTTATTGCCGAAAAACTACTATGAGTTTTAAATTAAATATTATAAATGCAATTTAGAACTAATTACTTTAAAATTCGACATATTAATATTTCTGTGATAGCAGTTACATATTCGTGCGTGTTTTCACCAATTTTAATTTTAAAAAAAACTTATCAAGTAATTTTACACCAATAATTTTTATAGTTTTAGTTACTGCAGTTAAAACACGAGCGTTACCACGATATTAAACACATTTTAGGTGCCCGTAATAAAGCTAAAATGAAGTGTTAATTTTTAAAAATATGAAAGACGAATAAAGCCCAGAACATTACTAATATAATAGCCCAGATCCGTCTCTCACTGATCCGGTAACTCACTGAGTCCGGCTCTGACGTCACCAACAATAAAATTCACGCCATAGCACTGAGAGACGTTAAACAGCATTATTTCATTGTTAGAGCACCTAAATTTCAGTAATTTTAAATTTAAAAAAGTAATTGACGTTTCAATTTCAAATTTAATAGCTCTAAAAATAGTGAAATAAAATTTGTTATAGAGAGATAATTTTTATATCAATCGATAATCAATAGTTCCCGAGAAATTTTAAATTATATTAATCGTATATTTGAAATTAATTTCCATTTTTCAATAGAAAATAGTAAATCACGTCATGCGCGTGGTATAGTTTGAACTCCACGATGCATCTGATTATTTATTGCAATCGTGATGATGTAATTTCATAATATTTTTTGACAACGTTTGACAAGCAGAGAAGTACTGTTTTTAATTAGACATCTGAAAAATTGTTAAAGAACGAAAAATACTTCACACGGAATGTTGTTTATGAAGAGGTTTTTTGAATAAAGAAATATGTAAATAAAAAATATTTCCTGTCAAAACATATGTTTATTTTATTTGTTTTCAATCAATGCTAAACATTCCTCTCGCATATATATCTATTTAAACACGTCAAATTTGACGGGAAATTTCTCAAATGAAGAGGCAATTTGCACCCGTCATACCATGACGAAGAATTTTCGAGTTATGCTATAACACATTGGACCAGAGATTCGAATCGCCTTTAAATTTTTCTATTTTATGGCATAAAAGTAAACATAAAACGTTGAAGAACACACTTTCTGCTTTTCAGTCATTAAAAGGAAAATCTTTCTCATCCTTGCATTTTTATTCGTACATCTTCATTTTAATTATTACCAAATTTTTACTCGCAAATTACATGCGTAATAAAGATAAATTAACTAATTAGTTAGTGAACAGATCGAAAGAGAAAGTAATAACAGGAAACTGTCATTTTGGAACTCCAAGTAATTACGAGCTCGCAAATTACTCTTGGAGACAGACTTTTCATACTTACACTTCTCGAATGTGTAAGTGCAGATATTAAGATTTCAAGAAGTTTTACTAATCGAAATGGGACGTGTATGAAATCATCCTGCCTCATTATGTGCCTAACTACAGTAGTTTATTCTTTTTTAAAGTTTTGATTTGTGATGAGAGAAAATTCCGAAACTGAAATATTGGAATTAATAATACTAATATCATTCGCCTTAGAAAAAAAGTCATATCTTCCTGTTTTACATTTTTAATCTTTACCGCTTGGATATTGAGGCACTTAAGAACTAGAGTGAACAAATTCACAATTTTCGCTAAGCTGAGCTTGACATATTTGATAAACAATGAAAGTGAACCAATTCACAATTTTCGCTAAGCTGAGCTTAACATATTTTATAAACAATGAAAGTGAACCAATTCGCACGTTCTGCTATCATGTATAGAGCAACTAAAACCGTCTTGCTCCATTCTGGTTTTAAAAGAAAACGTTTAAAATTCCAATACATTGTCTCGCTCAGTTTAGCGAAGGTTTTGGGTTGGTCCATTCTAGTTCTCAAAGCTTCATGTTATTAGACGATTCTTTTTAGTATACAGAGTGTTTAATTAGTGAATGAACAAAAGTTAGCGATTTGTTATCAGATATCGAGAGCAACAAGAATTGAAAACGGCACACGATGTCTCAAACAACGTTTAATCGGTAAAAGGCCCGAAGATCTCTTTGCAGTCCAAATGGTGCATTGCTTCAAACAAACTTTTTTGAAGTTATTATTGTAAATTGCCTCTATTTTATGGTTTTCGTGACGGAAAGTGCGAAACCCGAACGTCTAAGAATAGTTAACGGTTTAGCATAATAATTAAATTACTTGTTCATCTTCTAACGAAATAAAACTGCGAACCCTACGACTCGCAAAATATTTTTATTATTGAATGTTTCTGTAGATCCTTTCTGAAGGAGAAATGAACAGATAATTTTCGTCTCCTGAATTAAGATAATCAGCACCACAATAACGGGCAAAATAATTGAGTTCCTCTCAAGACACCTGCGCTATAGGGTGCAAAAAAAGTTACTAATTTTTATGGGTGGTAAAACGCTGAATTTTATTCTAGTTCCATGTTTAACAGTTGAAAAGGTAGTGGCCCAATTCAGGTAAGTATTGAAGAAAGTTTTTGTTAAAATGATACTGGAAGTGCGAAAGAAAAACGGTAGAAGCGCAAAACCGATTTCGTATAAAATTTCACACCGATTCGCCTAGTAGACTCAACATAAGACGGATTAGAGACAAGTTCGTAGCCGATAGAACTCGGAATGTTTAGAGACAACGTTCCGGAAGACCAAGATCATCGAGCGACGCGTACGCTACAGAAAGTGTGCGGAAATGTATTCTCAACAACCAAGAATATCCCTTCAACCCGGCTGCTCGTGAAGTATGAATTCCAATAGATAATATCCGTCGTATTTTGGGTAAACCTGGAGTTTATGGTACGCACCTGTTTCTCGCCAATTTTTCTTGGCACAATTTCATTTGCAGTCGCCAAATACTGTTTTGGATGTACAGTGCGCTTTTTATTGCTCTCTTGCGCATGCGTCACCTGAAGAGAAGAGAGAGCACGCAAATGCCTACATTTCAAGTGTGTACCGGGCAAATTTTTTAACTTATAAACACGAGTTGCTTCGCATAGCAGGAAACTAGTAGCTATGCTTTTTCATTGAATGTTAGGAATCTTCGTTTTTAAAAAAATTCCGAAAACGAGAATTTCCGCACGCAATGCCTGCGGCATTTCAAGCGTGTCCCGGGCATTTTTTTTAATTTAAAAAAAACATTAGTGGCTTCGCTTTTAGCATAGAGAAATACTCGTAGCTTTGCTTATTCATTGAGAAACGAAACATATAGAATAACGTACACAGTACTGAACCGATATTCAAACCGAAGAATTCCAAACGAAGTTTTTTTGAAATTCGAATGAATCGACCAAGCACTTCAAAGAGATGAACAAAACAGTCCAATCGAAACGAGGCACAATATAGCGTAATGTGCAAAAAACCGATGAAAATATTAATTTTCGCGCATGAGCACCTGTCGCTCGTTAAAAATATTGGGGAACCAAAACAAATGTTCTCTCTTCTCCGTTCTTGGCGGCAAAGAGTGGGCGGTCCTAAAAGGAACGAAGAAAGTCGGCACCGTAGACTCCAGATTAACCGTATTTTGAAGCGATTGAAGTAGAAAAGCTACACATGGTCATTAGTACACACTTTCAATGAAGATGGTCTAGATAGAGTTGTTTTGTGGATTGTATTTGGCGAAGTGTGAAGACCAAGAGTTTTAAAGACTATTAATTTGGAGCGATGAGACTCGAATCACAGGATTTTTTTCTTGTGGGGTTTTCTGAATAAAATTTATGGCATGGAAACTGCAACTATTAATGAATTGAAGATAGCCATCGAAAGGGAATGTGCCAAAATTCAGAATGAAGTGTTTTTAAATGTGTGCCATTCCATAACTCCCTGCAGTGGCAGCTCGTCCATTAGAAATCCAGAGCTGCACCCCCACCCCCGATATTACTTTTTACACTTGCGTTTTTCGTTTTTTTTATCTTATTTGCTTACTTTTCCACTCTCAGTGTGCAATGACCTACAAAAATGCAATAAAAAAATTGAAAAAAGACAAAATGACTCCAAACGAAGAGAGACGCAGGTCTGAGCTGCAAAATATTCTGCCGCTCCGAAATCCATTCACAGCGCAGAAACGCCAGAGGAAGAAAGCAACCTTTTCTGCCTTTACCTTAGACGGACTATGGGCTGAAAGTCAACACAGCTCTGGCTGGCACTGAGCCAACCCGAACGAGAAAAAGATGCTCTTTTTAATATATTTTTCTTTTTTTCCTCATTCCCACACAAAGTAGTAATCTCATTAGCTGTTTATGGGTTTTGGTTTCGGTTTGTGTTGTGTCAACAGAAACACATCTGGTCGATTGATTATTTGCTTTCTCTTGATAGAAGGCTATATTTCTTTTGAAGACGATATTCATTTCTGGAAGGGTGTTAGCGAGTGAAGTGGGCGAGGGAAGTGTGTATGCGGAGCTTTGATTTTTTTCTTTTTCGCCAGCAAAATCGTCACATCAGCATTCACTTGACTTTCTGTTAATAAAACTAGTAGCAAATGTCATATGCTAGTTATTTAATTCGTTTGAGAAGCGGGAAATTTCATATCTGGATTTGGAATTAAAAAAATTTGGTCTACTGAAATATAAAGTAGCTTTTTAGAATTGTATTCTTCTGATAAATATTATCTTGCAGCCCTCCTCGTTTCTGAGCTCGCGAGCCGACACTGACTTCCTGTGTAGATCGGAATGGTCATAAGTTTTAAAATATGAACCAAGTACAAAAAATACGTTACGTCGTTGTAAACATTGAAAAAGAATTGTAAGATATTAAATCAGTAACGAATGCAGGGGGGGGCTATCGAGCTGCAGCCCCCCCCCCCAGAGCTGAACCAAAATTCTTGATTTAATTTAAAATCACTACAACTTTGATTTTAATTTTCATTTAAAAAGAATAGTAATAAAATCGTGACAACATTGCTTTTTGGCTTGACAGGCAAGAAAATTTTCCTACTTTTCTAGTCATTCCACTTGTATTTGTAGCGTTGACGCGGTCGAAGACATTTTTTGGCTAGTTATTTCATTGTATTTTGTATCAAATTATCGAAAGTATTGTAGTGTTCTTTATGATTCTTATTGTCAGGTGAGTAAAATCTGCAAAGTTAAAGTGTTTTGGTTTACATAAGCCATGAGGTTTGACATTCGTCACTGCGATACAAAATTTTTATGACCTCATTCCCCTCCAGACCCAAATCCTGGATTCACCATTGTAATAAATACTTGATAAACAATCAAAGCATGGTAACATTTTTTACGACACCCTGTAATTACAATAATCGATCTGCGCCAAGTCATCTTGATGAACGGCGTTTCCTAATATCTCCGTGTGATTTCAGAACCTATATAGTCCGTGTTTTAGTGTTGAATTACATTATACCATTACGGCGTTGCGTACAATCAGAAAATGGCTTCGTTGCAAAATTTTTGGCATCTACAAGCAAACGTTGCATCTAATTAGCACTTCAATAGAACGTGACGTGGGGAGTCGGTCTGATGTATTTGAGTTTCCCAATCAAAATAATATTCACACTGAATGTTTTAGAGAAAGGTCAATCGGTAAAACCATTGTACAAAAATTAAACACACAGACTATCATACACCTGTCATCAAAATACAATCAATGCACAAGAAGAAATCAATAACCTTTCAATTAAATTATTAATGACAACAAACCTTATATAATGCGATATTCCATTTTTAAAATAAATCAGTATAGGTTATTTTAGATGTGTGTAAACTGGTTTAAAAGTCTTTCAATACTCTTACAGAAGTTCTCAAATTTAGATGGGTGATTTCCATTATAGCTAGGTTGCCAAACGTTCGGTATATACGGGACTATCTCACCTTATTCCACTACTCAATCCCATATTACTATTTGTCCCGTTTTCTGGAATGGGAAGAAATATAAGTAATATTGCATATTTAAAAATAAGAAGCGTCGATATTGGCAACACCGAGATTCTATCCAGACAGTTTGTATATCTAAAAGATTATTTAAAGAAAAATAATACCAACCAAAACTGCGAATCAACTATGAAATTGAGGATAAAAGAGAAATGGCTAAAATATTTTTCAGATACAAAGTGCATTGATCAGAAGCCATGTCCGTGCGGAAAAGTCTGTAAAGCTCTGCGAATACGTATTTGCCTTTCCAGCCTACGATGCAGATGTGGAGATAATATTTGCCATAATGCCATCTCAATGGTTAGATGAAAGAAACAGGTTGTCAGTGAAGCCAATTGAAGCAATTATGAATTGTCGTTATAAATTTAAACTGACTTGTGCCCAATTTTATATGTGAAAGAAGGAAAGGATATAATTAAGGAGTAAAATCAACTTTAAAATAGGACTAGCTAAAAAGGATCACCCTCGCAATTTTTTTTATCATACTAGGGTGTTCATTTTATTAGATTGCTTAAACTTTAATTTTTTTATCAGTAAATTAAAACATGAAAAAGTGGGTAGGTAATGGTTTATTTATTTAGAACTGTAATGTCCCGTACCAATGCTTGCCAATTATGGCAACCCTAAGTATAGCAGTATCGATTGGTTCTAATGAGGTCATCACAGCCCGCATGGATGTTATTAACCGAGAATTATCACAACACTTTGTAAAGGGGCGAAGACATCGATACTGAACTCCTTGTAAGATTGTTTTGCTTCTGAATGAAAAGGAAACTGTGGAAATTTATTTTCCAAAACTTTATTAGTTAAACCTTTAAATTACAGATGGGTAAAATCCCAAAGTATCCTTTTAAAAGATTCATGTCGGAAGCCGGAAAAGGAAGGTAAATTCCTTTTGTCTGGAGATTTGAGGAAAAGAAAATTTCAATGTCCTCCACACTTTTCACCTTTAGCTTCATATCGATTGGAGCTGTGATAATGATAGAGCGTGGAAGCGAATGCCACTCATAAAAGCTTACCAAAGATGTGCCTCATCCTTAGGATAACCCCTTGCCATACGATTTTATTTAACCTCCGAATTAGATGCCACCACTATTTGGGATATTTTTTTATTTCAATCTTTTTAGGATGGTAAAGGGTACTTGAGACATTTAAGCGTGTCCAGGTGATTTTTGTATTTAAAATTAATTGTTACGTCGACTTAAATACGGATTTAGATAGCAAAAACTCTGTAATTCGATGCACGTGTCAGACGGCGTTGTATGTTAAGGGGTTAAAAAGCAAACAAAATTTGAGAGATTGGAAATCAATCTTCCACCCCTAATTTCTAAGTGTTACCAGCTATCGAAAAACTTGTTAGTTCAAAAGTTATGTTAATGCGATAATTTGTCTAATTTAGATTATTTTTCTATCTTCAATAGGAAGGGAGTTACGAGGAAATTAAATTTTCAATCTCGTACAATTTCTACGCCCTTTGAGTTTCATTACCTCTCAACGAACTCGGTTGAGATTTTCACTTCTCTTATAACATATCCTCCTTGGTTCAAACCCAATCAAAATTACTTTAGTTATCGTGTTCACAATATAACATGGGCAAAGCGCTATAAGCTTTCGAAGAAGGAGCAATTTTGCATCCTAGGGGCCATTATCGTAGGAAACAGGTGATCAACATTTATAAGGACGTTTGCCCCGCTTTTGAAATATTACGTACACAAAAAAAATTTTGATCTCAGGTTAAAGTATTTGACGTCTAAGTTACAATATAAAAACAAATTATTTTGAAGTTCTAGGATTCTTCTACAGGTAGTTTTACTAACGTTGATAATACATAAATACCAGGCGTTCTTGATTATTTATGTCGAAAACTATTGTGGAAAATAACTTTTAAATAATGTAATGGACGAAATATCGATCAAATCGATATTTTGTAAACGCATAACTCTAGGAATGTGAATAGAATTCGATTGTCATCCACAATAGCGGACGAGATCAATGCGACTCATTTTTGTGAATTCTTTATTTCTAGGACCTCTACGGGAAAACATTAAAATGAGGTTTCAAAATCATATACAAAATATTTTTTCATTGACTTTTTAATTCTGTAGATTTCTGCGCTTCGATTAAATTTTTTATTTACGCCTCCTTTTCCTGAATTCTCGTCATGAGGATCATTGTAATACAACTACCATAACGATGACTTCATGTATACAAAATAACAGTCATCCTCTCGATAATCTTCTCCAAAACAAACCACCTCAAACGGGGACTTTTGGTTGACGAACATGGACGTTCTTTCCTCTGCTTTCAAGACCAAATATAGAATTTTAGCTCCTTACAAGGTTCTGTGCTCTCATCTTCGCTCAATAACAATAATTGTATGTACACACCATGATCTGCCCATAGATCATGGTGTGAAGTTGTAGGACAGGGGCGAATCTGTCTGCAAAGTTATTAGAAAATGGACCGGTCAATTCAGAGGAGGGGGGGGGGAGTAAAATCCAAATGTTTTTGTTTAGTAGTACTATATGTGTACTGGGTAGTACACCGAGTTAGAAATTCTACGTGTACAGCATCTACAAATTAGAAATCATTAAGCAATAGATTAGAGTCATCTACTTGAAAAGTCTATATCATGTCAATGTCGGAAATCTTTAATCTGTTTAATCATTATATCAATAGGAGTTTTAAGTTAAGATTTCGGAAAATGTTTCAATAATAAATTGTATGTACGCAATTAAATTTACTTACCATCTGAAGCATTGAAGGCGCCAATGTAGTTATAAGCTGTCACTATACAGTCAGGAATATCCTTGCTTCCATCACCAAAATAATCCAAATCGCAAAACACATTCTTTAAAATATTATCCGCGCTCCTGTTCCAACCCAGCATTCCATTCGCGATTGCGAGCGAAGCCAGTTTCCCGCCATCATCGTCCGCGATTCCAAACAGCACTGATGTTGACAGCTGAGTTGATTTTATTTCCATGTTTGTTGTCAGATCTGCAACGAAAGATAAAAAGAGTGAAAAAAGAGCTAAAAAAGCGCTGATGTAAGTGGAAGCAACAATGTTAATTATTCTCTGAAATGAAACCAACGACGCGAGATAATGACGCTCCAGTGAAGAAAAGAATTCCAAGAATTAATGTTTATTCGAGGGTAATTGTTCCTGGTGGCCAGGCCACAGAGCCAAGACTTGCATGTTTCCGAGTTTGAAGAAACATTTTCTTAAAGGAATTTCTTGCTTGCCTTCTGCGAATAAGATTACAAGTGCTAGCAAGAAAGAACTCGCTTGACAGTAATGAATCCAAACGTAATTAATTCTAACACGGAAAACAAAAAATACATAATTATCTTATGAACCATTAGAAGAGTTAAGTATTTGAGCTTCTAAAAAAGTATAAAGTTCCATTGTTTGCTAGTTCAAGACAAGAGGCTAAGAATTGAATAGAATTTCATTTTTACTTTCTCGTATACGAAGAATACAAAGAGAAAGTATTGTAATCGCTAAAAAATTCGAACTCGAGATTTTGACGAATCTCCACGTTTTAGACCTCCCGAGTACGAAAAACTCAATTTTGGAATTGTCTGCCTGTGAACACGATAACTCGAACACTATTAAAGCTACGGGGATGAAATTTGTATGTGATCTTGACACATCATTTTTAGGTTTCTATCAAATTTTGGACAAAATATGTCTACGGGAAGTCTGTCTGTCCGCGGTCACGTGAACACTATAACTCAAAACCTTGAATAGCTAGATGGATAAAATTTGGTACACAGTTTTATCATCAGGAATGTAGGTCCGTATCAAAGTTTGGACCAAATCCTTCGACAGGGTTGATGGTTTATCGGTCTGTATCATATTTTTAATCGCAACTTAACAAAATTACTTAGATTAAAAAAAATTACAACTTAAAATTACAACTTCTTAACAAAATTACTTAGATAAATGAAATTTGGTATGTGAACTTTTTACCTTAATTGTAGATTTGTGTCCAATGTCCAATTTTTGTGTCAATCGGTTAAAAAAGGCGTTCAAATTGCATGATTAATTTTTCTAATCCGATTCTCCATGCGCATGCGTACTGGTAGCAATCTCTAAGCTACGAAGAGATTTGCGTCACTTTGTCCTTGAGCCGGCAAGAGTGGAACCTAGCAGTGTGCGATAGATGCTTTTTAATCGGTACGCATCTCTTTGAATCTTCACCTAAATATTTTACAATCACTCTAATCTACAATGAAAAACCTTCTGATAGTCATTGGATTCTGGGTTACAGTAGGTTCGAATTTTTTTATCCACGCGGGGGGAGGGAAAACAGCACCTTTTTGGGGAAGAAATATACGAGAAAGTTTAGGGCAGACCACTTCCGCTGAATGTGTTACATAGAAAGAACCATAATAAAAAACTTCGACTTTGAGAATTTTATACATCTAGATTTTGGGAAGCATGTCTGCGTGCTTACGTATATCTGAGCGTGATAATTCGATTATGAAACAAGCTAGGAGAGTGGTGCAATGACCCTCAAAGGCTTTTCAAATGACCCACGAGGTGATTTTTACAAACTTACTTTTGATATCGAAAAAGAGAACAGACAATCGAAATTATTAAAAAATTAAATTATAAATATCCAATGTCGAATTTATAAAATATATTCTTTACCAAACAATTTTATATCAATGAAGAAAGTTGCTAAGGCTCTTTTAACGATGTTTGGGTCCACATTTGAGTGAAAAAATAATTTTCCTTAATGAATTCTATGAAATGTACCAATAGAAATACACTCGGAATACTCCGAGCAGCGCAAACGTCTTTTTTCCGTTTTTCATATTCAGTTAAAAAGTAGATAGCTCGCATTTATATTTTCTTCAACAACTATGGGTAAAATATTCTTAAGATTTCAGAGATATAATTAAATACAAAAAGATTTATTCATTTACTTTAAAAGCTAAGTTTTCTAACCTGACAGCTAAAAGTTCAAAATAATTGGTCGCTCAGAAGGTTAAACTAATGAATACGAACCTAATATTAAGAGACTATCTGAAAATAAGCAAAAATAACAAATTTTTGGCGTTTCCAAATTATTGGCTCTCTTTTTGCCACATGACCCCCTTCTAAGTGACGCCACCGAGTGATCCACGGGCGAGTATTAAAAAAATAATGAACAAAATTTGACCAACTTCTCAAAGAGGTTCGCCATTACTGAGCTAGGGTGATGAAATTCGGTATGTGGTCTCCAAACTAAAATTGTTACCTGCCTGAAAGTGCGAAAGAAATCTCTCAAAGGGAGGTTTGCCTGATCATGTGTATGTGAATACGATAATCCAAAAATGCAGTGAGCTAGTTATATGAAATTTAACACACGGTTTTATCACTAGAACAGTACATATGTTTTATGTTGATGGACCAAATCTTTCAAAGTGTCGACTGTTAATCTTTCTATCGGTGTGTATGCAAATTCGTTACGCAATCGTAAGTTTTTGGGGTGCTGATTACGAATCTGAGGTTTGCCACCAATAATTTTAGTTGGAATTTAAGTTATAGCCAAAAAATATGAAATCCCCTCCCCCCCAGTTTTTTGCTTATAACTCAAAAACTATCAATTTTTATATATCATTATTATATATCAAAATAATCAGCACAAAATTAACTACAACTTAGGTCTATACCACTTTTGCAGCACTGCTCGTTTCTGAGCTGACGAGCCGCCACTGCCCAGAATAGTTTCCTTTATATTCAGAAAATCCTTTTTTGCAATCCTACCTCTCGGGAGGATGAAAGTATTCTTTTATTTCAAATGAAAGAAACTGAAAGGAGATATTTTTCGCTTCGTTCTTTACCGAGCCTTTTTTCCAAAAATGCACGATAACTCCCAAACTGTTTTGAGCAGAGAGGCATTTTTGCATTCCATAAGTTTTGCAGCTTTCAGTCGTCATTTTCTTTGCATCCTGCTTTTTTTTTCATGCAAGAAATTTTACAGGAGAAATTGTATTATACTGTCCATTTGAAGGAGCTTGAAAGTGACTTCAAGAGAAGAGAAGTTTTGCATTAACCATTCATAATAAACAATTCAGCGTCATCAACCTCTTGTTTCGAGTAAAGTGGAAGTTGCGTCTGAATTATTGCCTACTTTATGACAGAGTTAAATAGACCTGTTTCTTCATTAGTAAACACTGCGCTATCCATTTCTAATGTGTTAACACATTCATCGCTACAGACGAATTAGATAAAAGTTCCAGAAAAGAAAAACAGTATCTGTACTTACTCCAGACAATTTATATACCAAAAAAAAGAAAAATGTTTATGAACCTATTCTGCAGGTATCTATTGACATGTTCAACTTGTCTAAACTGGTATGTCAAATTCTAGCATGGGAGACGAGTTGGAGATAAAGCTCAGAGCTAGAATTGTCTATGCCGCGTCAAGAATGTATCTTTCCCCCACAAGATTCAGTAAAAGTAAAATTAAATTTCCTCCAAGTTAAAAGGTGAAAAACGGATTTACGCCTGTATGAACTAAGCAAAACTGTGAAACATGAAAATCACGAGTAAGAAATTAGTTTAAAATGAAAGTTTCCAAATATTTAAATCAACGATATTATGAAAAATGAATAAAATAGGTCGTAAAAAAGTCGAAAATATTCTGATGGGGTGTTCCCCCACCAGTTCATGCACCTATATTAATGAATTAAAAAGGCGCAAGTGATGGGTCTAAAATTTAGGGCATTCAGTTAAATGGACAAAATTGAAAAATTGAATCTACAGTCTGAGAACGTCGGTGCTCGCTCACCATACAAAATGTGTTTGTGAGCGGCCACCGCGAATGTATCCAGTGCCTAGTATATGGTCAATTTAATATCGGGCTCTCGTCCTAAGACAACAGGCCACAAGTTATAGTTGTTTTATGGAAAGTAAGTTTATTTGACTTTCTGATCCCCAGTGTTCTGCAGCATATAGATGTAATAATCTCACTTGATTTTACTTTAAATTCTAGTATTATATATTTTAAAATCTTAGTACAATATTAATGTACTAGAAAATCACCCGTCATGGTTTGATGGGTGCAAGTTGCCACTCTATTCGAGAGATTTCCTTTCAAATTTGACGTGTTTAAATAGATATATATGCGAGAGAAATGTTTAACATTGATTGATAAATAAAATAAACATATGTATTTTTCGTTGTTTAATAATTTTCTTTGTACTTCAGATGTCTTTGTGTAGATTTTAACGTGATTGGGAATCCTAGACCTTGAAAGTGCAACATAGAGCTGTCCATGTGAAAAGACAGGCTCATCGAGGTAAATTCCAACATGATCGAAAGTTTGCCCCTGCAATTTGTTGATGGTCATCGTGTAAGCTGGAATTAACGGGAAATGGCGGCGGTTGAAAACGAATGGTAGATTCATATCACTGGTGCCTAATTTAATTCTTGGCAAGAAAACAGCATCGCCACGATTGCATTCAAATACAATTTGGAGTCCAAACTATATCACGCGCATGTTATACCACTGACGTAGTTTACTACTTTCTATTAAAAAAAGGAAATTAATTTGAAATATAGGATTAATATAATTTTAAATTTCTCGGGAACTATTGATCATAGCGAGATAAATTTTTTTATATCAATCGCATAGAAAATTTTATTTCACTATTTTAGAGATATTAAATTTGAAAGTAGAACGACAATTACTCTTTTAAATTTAAAATTACTGAAATTTAGTTTCTCTAACGAGGAAATAATGCTGTTTAACGTCTCGCAGTGCCATGGTGCGAGTTTTATTGCTGGTTACGTCAGATCGTTACCGGAGGATCTGGGCTATTATATTAGTAATTCCAAAATCGATTTTCTTAAACTTCAGTTTAGTTTCATTTCCCGCGCTGGAGAGAGTATTGTAATCGTCAAAAAATTCGAACTCCAGATTTTGACGAATCTCCACGTTTTAGACCTCTCCGAGTCCGAAAAACAAAATTTTGGAATTATGTCTGTCTCTGTGTGTGTGAACACGATAACTCGAAAACTATTAGATCTACGGGGATGAAATTTGGTACGTGGTCTTGACACATAATTTGTAGGTTTCTATCAAATTTTGGATAAAATACGTCTACGGGAAGTCTGTGTGTCCGCGTTCATGTGAACATTGTAACTCAAAAACTTGAATAGCTAGATGGATAAAATTTGGTATACAATTTTATAGTCATGAATGTAGGTTCGTATAAAATTTTGGGCCAAATCCGTCAAAGGGTTGACTGCCTGTCGGTCTGTATAATTTACTTTTGAAAAGAATCCGTTATCTCCACGCGCATGCGTACTGGAAGCAATCATCTGTGCACGCGAAAGCTATGGAGCGAATTAAGTCACTTTGTCCTTGAGCCGGCAAGAGCGAAATGGGTACGCATCTCTTTGAATTTGATATTCTTCGTCTAGATATTTTTCAATCACTATAATGAAAAGCCTTCTGATAGTCATTGTATTCTAGGAACAGTAGGTTCGAATTTTTTTAACCACGCGGGGGAGGGGAAAGGGCACCTTTTGGGGGAAGTATAAAAGAAAGTTTAGGGAAAGAACACTCCCGCTGGTTTGGTAACGCTATTGGCTGTTTCATTCCCGGTTATACCTACATGTCTAGGAATCCAACAGAGACTGGGAAACGAGATATCTCGTCCTTGGCGATGAATGTGTTACGATTCCGAGTGATGCCCTGTAATGTACTTGAAAAGTACGTTTAGCGTAGCTTAATGAGTGATGAATTTTACGCTGTCGAAAAGATTTTTCGTTATATGATGAACCTTAAATTTCTTTTTGCTTTGTTTTCAGTTTTTCTATCAGTGTGAGCGAGTGAAAAGTTGAATGAAAATAGCGAAAGATGAATGAGGCATATAATTCGATGTAACTAATAAAATTTCTTTTCGAGAAAATAAATTATTCAGGTTTAAATGAAGTCTTAAGTCAGATTCAACGGTAGCAAGTAATTAGGTTTCGGAGATTTTGAACTTCGAGTTGTTGTGCTCCGTAAAACAAAATCATGGCGTGTGGTGTGTGTAAGATATGCATTACCATCTGCATTGAGGCGCTGTCTTAATTGATCGTATCTTAGAGTTTACAATCCATAAGTTAAATAAATTATCCTATTTTAGCGTTGCTTAAAAATAGCTATTTTCTTCATTCCGTTGTTACCATTTATTACCGTTTTACTTTACGAGTAGGCTAAAGGGAAACTGTCACACTTCAGGACTTGCCATTTTGTTAAGTCTATAAAAACAAGACGCAAGTAAAAAAAATGACGGGAGGCTGTCTTTTTCAAATAGCCACTGATGTTGAAGGCGTAGGATAACTAGACTCGCGTGACGATTTTCATATATTTTTTGTAACTTCTGTTGTTACCCTTTATCTCTAAAATAAGACATTAGTTATGTTTTTAACATATGTAGTTATCGAGATATAGAGGATCTCCCATACAACGTTTTTTATGGCGTTTTGGCGTATGAATCAATTTCCTTCCCGAGATCCCAATGGGAGGAAAGTAGTCCTACGTTAAAACCATAGAACTCGAGATGCGATTTATCCATGCCACTTCATATTGGATTATATCAATGAATGATTTAATTGCAAAATTATTTAAGTTATTATTATATTTGAGAAAGCGAAAAAAGGCCAGTGTTATCCAAATGCTATAAATATATAATTTAGAAAATTTAATTTAAATATTATACGCTATGTTTCAAAGAACCGGTATTAACCTATTGTGCTTTGACAAAAATTCAAGATACTTTCTTAAATTTGGGATTTTAGACGAGAAACAGAAAATTATTTCCCTTTTCAAGCCATCAGAACGTAAAGTCTACCATCCTTTTTAACTGCTTGGGTAGTTAGTTACTCTTGCCTCCTCTTATGAACCAGAAATCCACACATTACATATGTCGTCAAATACGGTACGTCTGAATTTAAATGTAATAAAACTACCAACAAGGTGATTAGAAGTTTCCTACAGAGCAGAGAACAAAATACTGATTTCGTCGTACAATACCTGTTCTAATCCATAAGCAGATTAAAGCAATCGTCTGGCAATGCATCTCCTTTAAGGGCCATAAGGCTAACCGAATTGCCATTCACTTCAAACAAAATATGTTTAACCCGTTAGCGCCCAAATTAGTTTGAAGCATAAACTTCAGTGAAATTCTTATAAATTTTATTAAAATAATTAAGATAAAGGTAAAATTTTATTCCAAAAGAAAAAAAATCTTTGCTTTTTTTTACTTCCTCGTTTACGAAGTATACAAAGAGAAAGTATTGTAATCGTCAAAAAATTGGAACTCGAGATTTTGACGAATCTCCACGTTTTAGACCTTCCTGAGTTCGAAAAACACAATTTTAGAATTATGCCGTCTGTGGGTCTGTGAATACGATAACTCGAAAACTATTAGCGCTACGGGGATGAAATTTGATATGTGATCTTTACACATAATTTGTAGGTTTCTATCAAATTTTGGATAAAATCCGTTTACGAGAAATCTGTCCGTCTGTCCGCGGTCATGTGAACACTATAACTCAAAAACTTGAATAGCTGGATGCATTAAAATTTGATACAGTTTTATCATGATGAATGTAGGTCCGTATCAAATGTTCGACCAAATCCGTCGAGGGATTGACTGTCTATCGGACTGTATAATCGCATACTTGTAGAAATTATATCTCCTAAACCCTTTGGCTTAGATAAATAAAAATTGGTATGACGGTTGATAATAATAATTATAAATCTGTGCCCAAATTTCGTTTCAATCGGTTAAAAAAAGGCGTTAAAATTGCGTAATTAATTTTTCTAATCTGATTCTCCATGCGTATGCGTACTGGTAGCA
The DNA here is from genome assembly GCA_013235015.1 of Araneus ventricosus. Taxonomy (NCBI): domain Eukaryota; kingdom Metazoa; phylum Arthropoda; class Arachnida; order Araneae; family Araneidae; genus Araneus; species Araneus ventricosus. The sequence continues at coordinate 123,502 of BGPR01003923.1, forward strand.
ATCTCTGTACACGCGGAAGGGTTACGTCACTTTGTCCTTGAGCCGGCAAGAGTGGAAGTGCGCGATCGATGCGCAACTCTTTGAATTTGATTCGTAAATCACTATAATCTACAATGAAAAACCTTCCGATAGTCATTGTATTCTGGGTGAAGGTAGGTTCGATTTTTTTTAGCCACGCCGAGGGAAGGGAAACGGCACCTTTTTGGTGAAGTATACGAGAAAGTTTAGGGGAGAACACTCCCGCCGGTTTGAGAGGGAGCGCAAAATATGCTTTGATCTAGAGCGTAGAAATGTGTAAATCCGGCCTTACAAATGAGGACGCTGGGCGTTAACGGGTTAATAAAGGATCGATGACATTCAAGCGTGAAACAAACAATACTTACGACCACTGATGTTGACCGTCCAGTTCTGCATGGACAAGCAGAGAGGGTGTCGGCAAGGTATCCACCAGAGCAGGGCCGCCACATACACGACCCCTCCGTTCAGGGACAAGAGAAAGCAGAGCTTCCGCATCAAGGTCATCTTGGGCGGGCTGT
>BGPR01003924.1:0-72051 GCA_013235015.1 Araneus ventricosus
AAGAAATGTAATCCCTGACGAGTGAAAATTTCAAACCTATATCCGATAAAAGATAGCAGCACCAATCGACTTGTAGGAATGCGGCGCTTTGCCGAGAAGATCCCCATTTTAACTCATATCATTAACACCATTTCTATACTGGACAATATCTTTTATATTTAGCTCATCGTATCTTAGGTAAAAACATGCCAGATAATTCTGGGTTCGTCTCTATTCCACCTTCAAGTTTTGCAATGCCCTAAAATTTATGAACCTTTTAAATGAATAAAAACAATTCTAAAATATAAGATCATTCCTGCTTTATAAAATTAATAAGTCCTCAAGGTTTGTCATTTTATGTACTATTTTAAAACTGCTATCATATGGACATTTTCTGCTGTATATTACATCATTCTTTCACAAATTTTAAAATCATGCTCTTCGATAGGTTCTTCTTTCAAAAAATTTGATTCAAGAATAGAAATTTTGAAAAGGATGCATTATTACCGTTTCGATTGTTAATTTCCTTTAAAATTATATATGCTGAGTAAAATGTTATACTTATTCACTAATTAAAATACTTTATCAGTGGGATTATATCAAATTATCTAACAATTTAGAATGCTGTTGCGAATAATGAAATACATTTGCACATCCAAACATTTTCATAAGTTTTCATACATGTTAATATAAAATTTTAAGCTTAAAAAGGTAAGGTTTAAAATGTTTGTAAAAACATATGAATTAAAAATTTAACATACATTAATTTACAAAATATATTTCGTTTTCATAAAATTAAAAAAAAAAAACGTTATACGTTTCATTCTTACAATATGAATGCTATAAATTTTTAAATACTTAATTTATAGAATAATTTCGCTAATTCTCACATGAATCCTTAGGAATTGTTATGCCCTTCAATTTGGTATTTTATATGATGTGATTTCTTTGAATCGGGTGAAGTAAATCCCAGACTATACATTATTGCCTCTTAGTCTGATGACTTTCAATAATTGAATAATACTCCTTTCTTAGACATGATATTGATAAATATGTTATAGTAATATTAAAGTACAGTCAAGGGATAAAATGTGCCTCCCAGGATTATTTCATCGCTTTTATCATATGTTCGAATTAGCAGTGCTGTTTTAAAGGAAATCGCGCATCAAAAAAGACTTTGATTCTAAAATTTTTATAACGGGGTACGTTTGTATTTAAAATTTCACTAAGGTTAAAATGTCCTTCTATTTCTGATTCTTGCATTTTATTTCTGCATTCCTTTCTCAGTGTATATATTACCTTTGCGTTAGTTACCTTGCTCAGCGTTACCTTTGCGTAATATTATGCATGAATGGACTGAATGATACACTTCATGGCTTTACTTAACAAAAATTTAAATAAAGAGTTGCAACATTTCTTTCATTGGTAAACCCTAACCATTTTTCATCCTTGCTTTACTGTCAACTTCGTGTCCCTCGCTTATGCTTTTTAAATGCGACGTCTTTCTTATTACAGGGCCAGAAAAGGTAAAAAAGGTAAATACTTATTTTCTGGAAACCCTAAACGAAATAGTAAAAGGCTATTAGATATGTTTTAACAAAAAATAATAATGATGGTAACAATTAGAATCATAATTGATCCTAACTCTGCTCACCTTCCATTCATCTTCATTCCTTTAATAAATGTATTGATCATACATTTTACTACTTTAGATGTGAGTCTAATTTTCAAATATTGAAAAATTTATCCTTAATATTTTTTCGGAAAGTAAAACGCTTATCATTTTAAAATTGCAAATAGAAGTCGTTTGATTGATTGTAAAAATTGAAATGAGAAAGAATGTCGGACAAATTAATGCTTTTGTCTAAACTCCACTTTCGAAAAAAAGATTATTTCAAATAAATAAATTTAATAAGTCAAACGGAGGCGAAAAAGGGTTAAAAACATTATGGTTACAAAGATCTATATGTATAAAACGCTTATATGGTCGCAAAATCGGGACTGATTTTTTAATTGCCTTTTGGCAACAGCTCGCAGGTCTGAATTGTATACATGGGCAGGAAATCTGAGACAACGATTTTTTTTAGTTCTATACTTTGAACAAAATGAGTTAAACACTTGAAGTTCCGATTAGGCAAATGATTGAATGTTTCAATAATATCTCATTTTTAGATAAAAGTTTGTGAAATGGGCTATTTCATCTCTCATATCTTCTGAGTTTTAAAAAATATAAATGACTTCCCAGAGGAAAACTGTTGCGTTAGTAACTAAATTATAACTGGAGAGATTGTATATACAGGTGAGAAAACTTTCGGAGCAACATTTTGTTTAAAAGAGTGCATGTTTAAAATTTCTACAGAAAAGCAAAAATTTTGAAAAAAGATAATTTATCAATTTAAAAAAGCTAAAAGTAAATAATTATTATGGTTTTAATTTTGAATACTTAATATGAGCATGTATTAAGCCACTATTCTACCTAATATGTCTCTTTTTAACTAAAATGTTAAGAAATATGTTATATCAGATCTCGACGACTGATATTTTCTGGGTTTTAAAACATAAATGACAACCCAGGGGGAAAATATAAATATAATACATCTTTCTTGACTCAATAATAATTGGAGAGAGTGGGTATGCAAGTGGGAATCTATTCTGAGCCACATTCATTAAAAAAAGGCCATGTTTACAAGTTTGGTGTAGGAAGGAAAAATTTTCAAAAATTTTGAAAAAGGTTATCTTACCAATTTCAAAAGCTAAAAGTACATAATTATTATGGGATTAAATTTTTAATTGTTAATATGAACATTTCTCTCTAAATTGTCCTTTTTTACCTAAAAGGTTGTAAAATGGATTATATCATCTCTCGACAATTGAAATATTCTGATGTTTAACATATTAATGCCTACTCAGAGAAAAATTATTTTTTTCTTTGTTAAATAATTATTGAAGTGAGTGTTAAAACATGTCGGTCAGCCTTTCTGGGCATGAATTTGTTGAGGAGGGCGCATGTTTGGCGGAATGAAGTTACGAAAAATAAATCTGTTTAAGAAATATCTTAGTGTGTATACCAAGAAGTTTAAATGATGATTTCTGAATGATGATAAAATTCAAATTATTAAATTAGTTACACATCTTAGAATTATATATTTTACATTCAATTTTCTTTCTAACATTTAAGAAAATTTTAATTTTCGAAATTGAATTAATTTTTAGTAATTGATGAACAATTAATGTTAGCAGTTCATGCAATTTCAAATAACATAAATTTTCTTTTAGAAATTAATGTACTTATTATTTCCAATTATTGTCAGAAACAAATAACTGTATGGCGAGCGAGAGAAGCGAGTTGGGATCCCAAAAATATCACAAAGGGGTCATCATAGTAGGGGTTTGTGAGCGGAGCGAGAAGGAGGTGTAACGCCATAATTTAACACGAAAATTCATAGAGTTAGTGTGCTACACGGATGAAATTTAAAATGCGGCCTTTACATTAAAACTGTAAATTTCTAAAGTATTTTGGAAGAAGTCTATCTACATCTCTCTTATCCGGAAGAGTCGAAGTGAACACGATAAATCAAAAAATGCATTAAGCTAAATAAAAGCAATTTAGTATACAGTTTCTTGAACCAAATTGTAGAACCAATTTTGAAAGGAATTCATCGAACTATTTATTGCCTCTCTGTCTGTGTATTCGAACCCGGCGAACCAATCGAAATTACGGCTGAAAAATTCGCATGTTATCTATTCAAGAAAATTGCACTTTTCCATCAAAGCATGGCGAAATCCGAATGCATTTGCCTTTTTCTTCATTAGAGGTTATATGAACATGATATTTCAGAAACGCATAAAGCTAGAACGGTAAAATTTATTATAATGATTCATCAACATACTTGTATAGGTGTTTTATAATTTTTTAACCAATTCCATAAATGGGGCGGCCGTCAGTCTGTTGATGTATTCGCAGTCGGTCTGTATATGATTTTGGTAGCTTATAAACGGAGTGAAATTTGGTATTTGTTATTTGGAACAAATTTATGCATTTCTATCTTCATTTTGACGAAATCTATCCATTGCAAATACGTATGCGTCCGAGGTCCGAAGAACAAGATAACTCAAACATTTAGACGGATCCAATAAAGTATACGCTTTCATAAATATAATTGTGCTTTTCTAAGAAATTTTGAAAGAAATATTTCAAAGGGCTGACCGTCCTTCGGTTTTAGCATAAACAAGGTAACACAAAAACCTTAAGAGCTTGGAGAATCAAATTAAGTATATGGTTTCCTCAAGTGAAATATAGATCTTTAACAAATTTTGGAGCAACTCTGCGGAAGGGTTGACCGTTCGTCGGCATATCTGTATCGCAGTGGGGGTGTGTGTGTCGATAACCTGCAGAAATACGCATGCAACCGCAGGTTCTGAGATTAGGTCAACACTAGACCACTTGAGGCATTGTAGAATGTGTTCTGGTCAGACCCAAATGGACTGACATAATTATTCATCAGGAAATACTGTAACTTCTATTCCACATAAAATTTCTCTTACTCCCCTGTAAACTCCATACAATTTCCATTATTCAAACGGTTAACATTCGCAGCCACATTCTCAGTTTTTGACGCGTAATTCTTTATCTGTAATAACAATTTCGTAATACCATTTTTTGAGATATCACAATTGTTTTGTGCAAAGCGGTCAAGAAAGATGCTTAAAAATTGGAAACAACATACCGCCACATATTCAAGAAAATATTCGTATTGTATCATATCGAACAAATAAAAAAACCATTCCTAATAATGATCACGAATTTAACTTGCACAAAAAAAAACTGATAATATGTTCTTTAGTTTTCTTCTTTAAAAACAAAACGACTAACTATTTTGTCAAAACCAACCAACGAATAGCTAGCGAATCCTGCCGAATCCACCTCGAAAAATTGCTAGCTTTGCATACAAAATCCACTTTCCGACGGCTCTGTTTGATTTTTTTTTACATAGTTTGGCTGATGGTACAAAAGGGAAAAAACCCTGGTCGGGATTCACATTTCTAGCTCCTGAATGTGATGGGCTTTTTCTCTCCTTGATTCATGCATTCCTTTACTTTTCTTTTCTCCCGCTCCTTCAACCTTTCGTAAATCCCCGGCAGAACTCTAAGGTTTTGGCCTTTCTCTGGCATTGTAGGGTCGGTTTCTATTGAGGGTTCGGGTTTTCATAGGAGAAATACAGTAATTGGTTTTGGCCAAAAGTAGGGATTATTTGGAAACAAGGAATTTAAAAATTCCTTTGGATATTTAATGTAGTATAACTGTATTCCTTGGAATATTTATTAAACTAAAAACTAATTATAAATATATTTCTAACCGCCATATGATCAGAATCACAAAGATATGGGCATTTAGGTATACATCTTCCTATATAAAACTTCTTATTCCTTAAATTACCTCATCATTTTATGTATCTTAATTGCAAAATAATAATCGTGTATTTACTCGCTATACTATAGTGTAAGTTTATTTTTCACTGATAATTTATTTTAGACTGATAACTGAGGCAATTTATCTGAGATCTAACTCATTATTATAGTTCTTACCCAATATTATGATGTAATTACGTTTAAATAAAAAAAAACATAGAAAGTGGATTTGCAAGAGTCAGAAAATGCTTCCAAATTGCTTAAATTGTTGAAATAAATAGAAAAAGAAAATAATATTAAGCAATTTTTAAGATAAAATAACTATTAAAGTAATGATACCAGAAAAATTGTGATGAAAGACAGCAGACAGAAACAAATATATTAAAAAATGTTTTTATGGAATTGAAGCATGCACAATTCATTTCTTCTCTTCCATGTTTATTTTTAATAAGAAACCAAAGCCCATTGATTAACGATGTGAAAGAAACGACAAATATTTTTTCAAAGCAATAATCACAAAAAATCCAAACAAAGGATTGTCGTTTCTTATTTACGAAAACGAAAAAAAATATGAATAGCAATCTAATAGCTATGTACAGTTAACTTTGAAAAACGTTCTCTTCCGAAATCTTAAGATTGGAACAGTCTGAGCTGCTTTTTCTCTAATTGTCACAGGAAATTAGATTTTATCGCAAGTTTTTCTCAAAGTTGCAAAAATATTTTTTCTTTGGGATCTCAACAAAACAAAAGACATGAAAGCCATTTGGAAAACATCTTTGTTTTTTGCTGAAGCAGAACATGTTAACAACAGGAAATATTTTTACTCTACACGGTATTTGAAAATTGCATTATAAACTTTTTTGCAATATATGGATCGTTTGATGTTGAAAGGGGACTTCTGCATTCTCGGCGGAAATTAAATTCTTATTTTCGTTTTTAATTTGATGAAGGTGAATGCATCTTTGTTGTGAAAACGGAGCTTCCACCATTCACAGCCACGTTTTGGTCCAGCATCAAAGTTTCGATATGATTTTAGAAGAAGACTTCGTCGCAGAAGAGCCCTTTTAACATCAATATAGCAGTTCTCTGCTAGGTGTCGGAAGTCGGCTTTAAACATCAATCGATTCATATTTACTTAATACGACTTGTTATGCCCGGCAATGTTCGGGATTAAAACACTTCCATGTCTTTTGATGTTAAAAATTAATTTCGTATAGAAAATTACAATGCACAAAATTCTTTTATCTTCTGAAACGTTTTATAACTAAAATGAGAATATCAACTGAACCAGACGATTTTTAAAACTCTCCGATAGCTAATTTTTTTCCAGAAGTTATTTATATTTGTTCCATAGGTACTCCAAATTTTGTTCATAAATCTTGCAGAATAAGAAAGATTTTAACGATATTTTGTGACAATTAATTTCGTGGTAAAATTTTAATTAAGAAAAATCATTGAAATAAATATGAATAAAAAATAAAGTTAGTTTTCATTCAGAATTCTTCTAATGTGACATAGCAACAGTTCTTCTTATGTATTTATTGTTCTTCACCAAAAAAAAATAATGCTACAAATTGTCAATTTTATACAAAATTTAATTTTTGAAAAGAATTTAAAATGATGGCAACGAATTGAATAGAAATGAAACTTGTGTCATGAAAAGATAATTTTTTTAACTTTAAATATGTGTAAAAATAGGTTTTGTGACATAATACATATTCTCGAAAAATATCACGGGAAATTCCATATCTTGCTTAATTTTCAATTAACTGAACTTTTAATACGATTAGGGCTTTTAAAAGTTGATGATGATCTATCTTGTCTTATACAAAATGTATTTATAAAAATAAGCAAAAATTTCAAAATAATGGTATATTAGTTCAAGATCTAACCGTTGCCTAGCAACGGAGTTATTATAAATTTGCGTTATTCCAAAATCTTTTGCGGGTAATTAACAATTTAAGAAATTAAAGAAATAATAAAAATTGAAGAAAAAACACAGACATAACAATGGTATCATTGAAAAGGGAAACATTTGAACTTTAAGATGGTATAAAAATAATTCTCGGCCTGTTCATTACTTAACGACTACACCAACGAAAATATAATTGCATTTATGTTGCATCGAAATATTAGTATATGGTTTAAAAAATTTATTAACAGACTTAGTAAATATATTATACCCAGATAGCACGTAAGTTTGCAGCAAGTTTGATTTTGACTTGATATTCCCTTGTCACGGCAAAATTTGACGCGTTAAATTTGAAACGAACTTGTAGCAAGTTCGCTGTGACAACTAGCGCCACCCTCGCTTGCAACGCAATTTTGCTGCAAGTTCGATGTGACAAATAGCGCCACCTCCCTTGCAAATCAAATTTGCAAAACAAGCTTCATGCAAAGATAGCACAATAAAGAGATAATTATCTTTGTCTCTGTTTTAAAAAAACATCCGATTTTAATAGCATCTCCTAGACCGCCCTTCTTTTTGTTAATTCAATAAATCAATGATAATTTGTGAAAAAAATAACTTTTTTATAAAAAAAAATTTTGAAACATTTTCCATCTTTTTACTAAATATATCACTCGCACTTTAAAAAAAACTATATTGCCTTTTAATTAATGTTGAAATTTTAACGTTTATAAACAAAATTAAATCTAAAAAACAATCAGTGTTTGTTCAAAAATAATAACTTAGACATTTTGTCCCATTTTAAAGTAATTACTTTTGAACTCTAATTTCATAATTTATTCTGCTAGCAAAACGTAGTTATTAGCGAAAATTGCTCTCTCTTTGACTTCAAATCATATTCTCAATTCAAAAAATTAATGAAATCAAGAAAAAAGTTTAAAATAAATCGTATCCGAATCGAATCGAATCGAACGATGTATTAGCGAAATCTATCTTCTCCTCGCAGAGTTCAGCTGGCTCAACGGTTAGCGTCTCCGTTTCGGAACCGGGAGCTCGCGAGTTCTATCCCGGGTTGTGTTCGTTCTCTGTTTTTGCTATAATTTGCAATGCAAGCTTGCGGCAAACTTGCTGCAAGTTCGTCCTATGGTGACTTCGAGGCTTGCGTGAACTTGCTGCAAGCTTGCTTCACACTTGCACACTTATCGTGACAAATTTGCAGAAAGCTTGCAGACTTGCAGTGCAAGTCTGCTGCAAATTTGCTGCAAACTAAAATTGCTATCTGGGTAACTCTTGAGAACAGGGCATGGTTGTATGAATTTCGGTGTTAATTTAGAAATTTTAATGATAATAACATTGGAGATTTTATGTGATTTCAGTTCTGAGATATGAGTTCGTAAAAGAAACATTGTGTTTTACAATTTTGAAGTTGTTTGCTGTTATTCGCGATCTAAGTTATTTCGATAAATATCACAAGCAAAAATACTTGCATCCTTCGAAATTCTTTGTTAAATTTCCAGGCACTTCATGAATAAGCTTTTTGTTTTCATAAAATCTTACAACTGTCAATTTCAGAAACTTTGAATTCATGAGTTCCTTATAAACCCCTGACCATTAATTTAATATATTCATAAAATACAAAGATAATAATTTAATTTTATGGGAACACGGCTATAATAAAAAAATTAACAGATTTATCAAAAGAACATTTGAAAAAGAGTATCATTCCTTCATAGGATTATGTAAGCATTATTTCCAGAAGAAAAATAATAAGGCAGAAAAATGATACTCCATGCATGGGATATGAAAATTTTATACTCATAAATAATTGTAAGATTGGAAAATTTTCATTAAATTTCAGGTTTTTCACTTATAAGTCAGATTCTTTTTATAAAAACTGATTTCTGTCAATTTAACATCCTTTTAAAGAAATAGTTTTCTTTGATATATTTGTTTATTTCTGTTTGCTCAGATCCTAATGGAAGAATTAGTATTTTGAAATAAATTCTCTAATTATTTCATTAGTATATTAGCCAATAATCTTGACGACTATGATGTCAGTGTTGAACGTTAAGTATAGAAACCTCATATTTTAACATTCTTAATCTTTTGTTTTGAAGGAAGCTAATGAAAACATGCTTATTGTTTATTTTAATGTATTTCAAAATTACCATTATGTCTATTAAATACATTGTTTTAAATAATATACTGATTTCTCCTCAGCGAAATCAAACTCCCAGTAGAGAAGTTTTTTCACGAAGTGATACTTCTATGTAAGAGTGGCATCCTTGGAAATTTCAATGATTGCAGTACATTGCAGAAAAACTCTACATTTCTAATAATATTATTAATTCCATTTCTGAACAGGGTAATTAATATGTTTTATATTTAGTTCAGCGTTACTTTGTTGAAGAACTGCCAGATTGTTCTGAGTTCGTCGAGATTGCATGTTCAAATTTAATTAATTTCAAATTAAGTACAAATTTGATGCGTTAAAATGATATGGACTATTTATATGAATACAAAGTTTTAAAATATAAAATTATATCGATGCTTCTTTATAAAATTTATAAATCTTCAAAGTTTCGCAGTATTCTAAAACTACTATCATGAAATTTTCTTCTACATTACATCACAGTTTCGAAATTTTTAAAGCCATTCTTTTTGATATTTTATTTTGCCCGAAGACTTTTTTAATATAGTTAGCTACGACCCATCTACATAACAATATTAAACAATAGTAACAGCAATATTTTTATTTTAATTACACATTGGGCAGGACAGAAAATCGTCGCTTAAAAAGCAACGCCATCTATTTCAATTTTTTGCAACCTGAAAGAGGAAGAAATTACTCAGTTTTTCGGAACAAATAACGAATATTCTTAAATAATTTTTCACATGCGGCAGGAAATTGCGGTCTTAAGTTTATACCAGATACTAAAAAATTTAGAAATATCAGATATTAGTTGCGAAAAATTGAGTGTTTCTCTCCTCTTTGAAATTTCAAAAATTGAGTTAGTTGGCATGGCTTGTTAAGCGGCGATGTGAGAAATTTTCACACAGTTTAGTTACCTAGATCTACGAAAATTGGTTTAAATATACTTTGACAGGGTGGGAAATGGCGAAGATTTATTTTTAATTCTAATTAATTAAAAATTAAGCTAATTTGATAATTTTCTTGATAACTTCGGACAATATAATACCACAAAATTTATTTTTTCACCATCTAAAAGTTCAAAGATGTTTCCTTCCTGTTATACCGATTAAGTTGTACAATTTTTTCTGAAATTTCCACATCGTTTTCCCAGTATTTCAATATTTGAAATGTATGATTTTGAGGGAATTTTATCGTCCAACCCGAATTTGAAATAGATATCATAAAACTTCACCTATTGAACAAATAGATGGCACTGACACTTGAAGATGAGAATAAAAAATGCAACCTCTTCGTTCTCACTTGGACCTTTGAAACGATGAGAACTTCAACTCAATCTTTCGTTCACCAGCTCGGACATAAAAGTCTAAGCTATAAATTAAAGAAACTATTTTACTATATGGGTCACCGTGTTGCGTCAGTTTCTAAAATTATTTATATAGGAAACTTTCAAATTAATTTAGTGGTACACATTTTATAAACACGTTCGTGCACACTCAAATGTTACCTAAATACCATTATCTTCTTTTTGATGTTTGTGTGCTTGTTCAGAAAACAAACCACACAGTGTTCATTCCTTTCTCTCCATGCGGTTGAAACTACGCCCATTAACCTTAAATGGCTGTACACACTCAGCATGTTGGTTTAAAAATTTGTGAAAAGTAAATGAAATATTGTAATGCGTGCATAATAAGAGTGTGCAGTGCATGCTACGAAGCAGAAGTTGAAGTAACAATTCTTCTTTTCTGTTAATGTCCAAATAATAAAACCTTCCCATAACCTTAAAAGTGTCTAAGCCCGTGAATGAAGGATCTGAGAAAACAATAAACGTGGTTTGAATTTAATTGCAACAATGCAATACATTGTTAAAAATTTTGTTTAAACTGAAGTTTGAAAAAATTATTAAAATGAAAGAAAACATTGCACGGTAATTAAAATGGTACCATTGTTGAAAGATAATTATTTGCTCTTTAAAATTGGATATAAATCACATTTGTTCTTAAGACGTTATTGGTAAAGATATGAGAAAAGCCCTTAAGTTTAGATAACTTTAATTAAATATCTGCATTTTTTAATTACATTAAGAATGAATAAATTCTGAAAGCTGAAGATAACACAGCTGACTTATAAATGGACCCCAGAATGGCACGAGCAGATGTCATGCCCCTACTGTCCACCGTTTCCGAAGAGCTCTCCTGACAGATATTGTTTTCTATTTTACATAATAGATGTCAAGTTGGGGTGGACTGCAAATACTACTCTCGTAACTTTGTATAGTGCTAAATTTGACTAAGGTGAGTTCTTTGAGAATTGTTGGTGCAGTGGTATTTCGTGGGCGCACAGTTTCTATTAAAAACAGACACTGTGCATCTATGTGGGATGAAACCTGCCACTATTTGCATTTGATTTTGGGTAATTAATACGAAGATTTGCCTAATTGACTCATCCGTAACGTTACGGATGGTGTGCATCAACCATGCCACTGGAAAAGAAAAGAAATCCCTTTTCTTACAGGATTTACGGATACACGGCCCATTTCTCTCGTACTTGAAAATGTTTAACCTTGCCTCGACAGCATATTGCCCTCGTGGTAACACAAACGACACTCCTTTGCATTATGTGACAGAGTGCATTCTGACTGCATCCTTCCGCATGACTAAACCGGCAGAGCAACATGAGCTAATCTGGTTTCGCAACTTCGCTTCCAACAAAGGCTCCAGACATAAAATCCAACGATTGCTACACCATCTTAATTATTTTCAGAAGCTTTTTCGAATAAATTCATGATAAACTTTCACTTCAAGCCTTTCCCATTACCTGCAAACCGACATGGGGAATTTTTCGCGCCCTCTTCGTCGAAGTGACAGAGCACCTGAACTATTCTCCGCTTCCACACAGAAAAACTTCCACTTTATGGAGAAAACAACAATCAACAGAACAGACACAGATATTCTTTAACACCCGCATTTTAGTTTGTGGACTTCTTTACTTGATTAGTTTTTTCTCTTGCTTATTGATATTGTACACTTTATACTGATATTTCTTTCCTTTTTACTATTTATTTTGTATATAGTTTCATATTACACTCCCCTTTGTTTTTTGTATATTATCCCAGACTTTTAGATTTGTATTTTTATAACCTTCTCCATCTCTCTGCCCTCGCCATTTTTTGCTTGGCAGTTAAGAAGTGTCTTCCGAAGTCTCTTTTCCGCCATGTCTGCTACACTGTTTAAATAACCAAAAGGTTATTAGTCGCAGGGGCATGAAGTGGTGTTCTTTTCTGTGCATCTTACAGTTACAATTCCGGTAACTTTTACTGCTACATTCAACAGCTATTTTAAAAGTCTTCATATGGGATGCACATTTTTAAACTTACCGAATTCGGACTAAATGAAATTTTTTTAATGTTCAGTGATTGAAAAATTATTTTAAAGACAAAAATGAAGATTTTTGTATTTTTTAAATTTATCTTCAGAACGATGTAATTAATTTTTTAAGAAATAAAATGCACTTTAAAGTTAAAAAATATATATCAAAGAAACTGGACCAAAGTTCGTATTAAAAGGAGTATTTTTCTAGATTGGACCACTGATTTTACAAATTGGTCCGCTAAAATCTTAAAGCATAATTAAAACAGAAGTATTTTTTGATTCTGAAATTCAAATCAGCCATACACTGATTGCAGTCAAGAATGACATTTCATGCACTGTATGATATCATATTTTTCTTATGTTTCATCTCTTATGATACAAAACTAGGTAGTCAGAGATTTGGCTCTTTTTGAACTAACATTTCATTCCTACGATGTTCTTTTTTTTATGTATTTATTATTTTGCGTTGGCTTGCCCTACTTCTAATTTACGAGGATTACTAAAGATTGTAACTGCTTTCTTGGCTATTCCATTAGCTCAAGAAAATTGTCTCTTTAATTTAAACAAATCTAATTTCAACAACTGTTTGTGATCCAGTCTGAATAACGTTTCGACGACAGCAACAAAATTCATCTAGCACTATCTTTAAACAATTGTAATAAAATTATTAAAGTAAATTTTATCCAAACAAATTTCCTTTCTGATGATACAAAAATAAATTTTGCCACTTACTTTAAAACTGGGTAAGGACTATTTATATTCAAAATGACGAGATACGGACCAAAATAGCACTTGAATTGGTTCAATGCGGGACGTTAAAATAACTAAACTAATCTAGGCACAACAGAACACCATTCTTAATGCCACTAAAAATACCGATAATGGCAAATGACATTTAATTGCAATTTTTTAATATTGATAAAAGCAGACATTCGATCGGAACTTATTTTATTATTGAATACTGATAAAAGCAGAGACTTATATAAATAATTCGCATTGGCTAAACATTTAAGGACATGAAGAGCAGATCCTACATGGTCAATTGGGGGCACGAGTAGATGATCGGTGACAACTTTAATCCTCTCACACAAAGCAAAGTGGTCGCCGGGCGGTCTAAAACTTTCCCTTAACAACAGCGAAGACCAATCTGAGGCGGAAGGTTTCTTTTGAGGGGAGGTGAGGTTCTGAGATCGCTTAGGAGATAAGCGCAGTAGGGAGTCCAATTCCAATGCTCCTTGCCAACCAAAGCCCATTTCTCTGCGACTTAAGGGAAGGTTTTAGCAGGGGGAGGGGTAAATGACCACCCAGGTTCAAAGAGTCCATTTCATGTGGCTTTCCCCCTAAAACTAACGGTTTAAAGGGGCTAGAAGAAAAAGTCTCCTCGGGTTTAAAGAGTTAAAGATGCGAGAGCATCAAATGAAATATAACAACTTCGATTAAGGGTTATAATGAAAGAGTCTGACAAACGGACGCTTTGTGTGAAATTGTGGTAAAAAATTCGAGATTTTTAATTTTTTTTACATTTTAAAAAGTAGTTTATGTTCCTTGTCGTAACATATACTAATACTTTCAAAAAGATTCGAAACTTATTTTATTATAGAAGAATATATACAAACCAAACCTTTTTACTTGTTGCTTGCTTTGAAATATTTATGTGGTGCAAGTATTTATATTTGTCATCGTTCATACAAAGATGTAAATGCGTATTACAAACCGACTTTTGCCACATCCTCTGTTGCCTTCGTCGCTGCACTTCTTCGAAAAAATGAGAATCGTTGCCCCTTAAGCTAATTCTTCATTAGAGGACGAATTCGCATGGAACGAAACCAGGCGAGTACTCATGTTGTGGAAGTACCGGAATGTGATTCTTTTACATGTAATTCGACAACAGGACTGACCTCTGTACGGGCGCATTCAAGTTATGGACCCACGACTTGGCTTTCCCCAGTTTTAAAAGCCTGTAATCAACTTATATTTTAAAATATCTTCCAGCCATGCTACAAAAAAAAAAAATTCGACTTACAAGCTACACTACGTATCTCAATTTTTGGAAATTTCAAAAAGGAAGAAAATACTCGATTCTTTTGTAGCTAATATCAATCTTTTTTAATATTTTTTCTCATCTGGTTAGAACATGCAGCCTCATATTTTTATCAGATATTTAGAAAATATCAAATATATTACTTATTGCTTGGAAAAAATTGATCGACACTTAGCAAGCAACACCACCTATCTAAATTTTTTGAAATTTTATAGAGGAAGAAAAAACTCAATTTTTCAGAACGAATATTTCTGAACTTTTACACATCTGGTAGTAACATACAGTCTTATGTTAATTTAAGATGTCAAAGAAATCCAGAAATATCCGTTATTGATTGCGAAATATCTTTCTCGTTGAAATTTCAAAAAGTTACGATAGGTGGAGTTCCTTCTTAAACGAAGATTTTCTTCCTCATGGAATTTTTAAAAAGAATTGAAGTAGTCTAGAACAGGAGTTCCCAAACTTTTCCTCGAGTACCCCTTGATTATTCCTTTTATCTTCGCGTACCTTACTATCATATCCAATACCCCCTCCCATAACCATCCGTCTATTAAAAGAAGTTTTGATCAGCAATGTTAACCTTAATTTAAAAGTAAAATGACTCGAATTAATAACATTTGCAGAAGTTATTTTTGGTTTTTCGTTTTATTCCATTTTTGCAATATTATTTCAACAGAAAAGCAACTGAAACCAGAATTGTAGTTATTTGTTTTAACTTATAAGTATAGCTAAAAATTACACTTCGTAATAATCAATTATTAAAGAGGTATAATTATTAAATAGCAAGTATTTACTTGAAGAAACAGAATTATATAACTTTTTTAAAACCTTATGTTTTCTTGTTTCCGCCATTAACAACTTTGATTTCGCATATTCCCAACTAGTTTGGAACCTTTGTTCTAGAGAAGAAATTTAATTTGTTCATTATCTATTCTACCAAAGTAATCATTTTTGTTCTCAAGATGTATCTTCATTATGTCTATATGATATTTTGACATTCAGAGTTTTAAATAGAGACGATATTTTTCATGTGTGTTTTCTTTATATAACCATCAGTCATACGATTACTTGTCGTGACGTATTTTTCTGTATTCATTTCGCTGTACTAACGAGAACTATTAGAAACATCAGCTTCTTGAGGAATGTAATCGACAAATTTCCTTATATTCATAATTTCCCCTTTTCATATAAGTTTTTAAAAAGTATACAGAAGGCGTAAATATTTTTCATATATCCTGATTTATAAGAAAGTTATTGACGACTTTTACATTTTAATATGTTCTTACTGTTTTAAAATATGATGCATGCAGCTTTTAAATTACTATTTTTAATGTTTTTTCAGGATTTGTGTTTACAACTTTTAAATATATATTTTGTTTTTTTTTAACTTTGTTAGTGCTTTCAGTTGTTATTCTTTGTCTAATGTTCAGTTTGTGTCACGGAACGTTGCAATTCGAGATTTTTCTGCAGTTTGTATTTTCCTGAAATGAATACAAATATATTCATTAAATCTATCCTGTTTTTGCTCTTCAAAGTTGCTTCAGGAATGTATTTCAAACTTCAGATTATGATAGCATTTAATTCGATTAATTTTACGATCTTGGTGCCTTCTTTTCTTTCTTTTTTGTTTTTCTTTTTGTTGTGCCATTTATGCACCTCCCTAATTAAAAAGTATTTGATTTATCTTAAAATTTTAAGGGTCCAGGGGGAAAAAGATCAGGTTCCAGTTTTTTTAAACTTTGCAGGAATTAAAAAACATAACTTCTAGTCACTTATACTGGAAGATTTGTTTTATATAATTAGCTACCACCCATGAACTTAACAATATTAAACAATAGTAACAACATACCCAGCTAAAAAAAATCTGCAGAAAATTTCTTTTTTTGAAGATTTCTTAAAGATTTCTGCAGATTTTTTGAAGACAGAAAAAATCTGCATTTTTTCTTCAAATTAATCTGCAGAAAATTTTCTTCTTTTATTTTTCTCTAAATATTCTGCAGATTTTTTGAAGACAAAAAAATCTGCATTTTTTTCTTCAAATTAATTTGCAGAAAATTTTCTTATTATATTTTTCTCTAAATATTCCGCAGATTTTTTGAAGACAGAAAAAATCTGCATTTTTTCTTCAATTTAATCTGCATAAAATCTGCAAAAATTTTTCTTATTATATTTTTCTCTAAATATTCTGCAGATTTTTTGAAGACCGAAAAATCTCTATTTTTCTTCAATTTAATCTGGAGAAAATCTGCAAAAAAATCCTATTATATTTTTCTCTAAATATTCTGCAGATTTTGTAAGACAACAAAAAATCTGCATTTTTTTCTTCAATTTAATCTGCATAAAATCTGCAAAAAAAATTATTTTTATTTTTTTCTTTAAATATCCTGTAGATTTTGTAAGACTTTGCATTTCGTCTTTAATTCAATTTGCAGTTATTTAGCATATTTTCACAAAATCATTAAACTCGACCAATATCTGCTGATTTTTTGAAGATTTAACTGCAATTTCATAATATCTGCATTTCTATAAATACATATTTTGGACCATATTCTCTAATATTGCAGCTCTATTTTCCAATGGATATAAAACAAAATTAGAATGTAATTATCATTATTGTTTAATTCTACAGCAGAATTTCAAAAAATTTCCCAATGGAAAAATGTCTTAGGACTAAATTTTTTAAATATGCCACTGAAAAAATGAATTCTAAATTAATCTTTAAAATAAATATTTGAGGTTTTACCATTTTAAACATTTACCCCATAATTTAATTAATTTTCAATTAGTTTTCCAACTGTCTTTCTGACTAGCTATTTTCCTCGAAAAAGAAAAGAAAAGTGGAGCCTTCGCCCTTTCGATGGAGAGAAGGCTTCCCAGAAATATAGAAGGTGAAAACGAATTTATTGAAACTGAGAATCTAAATTATTGAACAAAAATATTACTAATCTCATCTGTTACACGACTACGACTTTTGAAACAAGTATTCTGACCTTGGTTGATTTTTCACCACTAGATGGCGCCACGAGAGCCATGGTGACACTATCACTTAAATAGATTAATTTATCCCTACCTCACGTATGCCGACGTGGCCTTGTGGTTAAGGCACCTGCCACTGAAAACGCGCCTGCCTATAGGATCGCGGGTTCGAATCCCAGACAAGAGCTTGAAGTTTCGTTACATTCCACATCGTATGAGTAAGTTGATTCATAAATTAAACTAATAATTGAAATTAATAACTAAGCCTTGACAGTAGAAAAATCTGCAGGTATTTGGAACATACTTTTTTTTCTGCAGATTTTTTGCAGATTTTTTTTAGCTGGGTACTTTTATTTTAATAACGTATTCGGGCTATACAGCAATCGAATTTAAAAATGAACACAATCTTTCTCACTTTTTCGAAATTTTTAAAGAGGAAGAAGTTACTCATCATTTCGGAACAAATAACGAAAAATTCTAAATATTTTTTCACATGCTGTAGAAGAATGCAGTCTTAAATTTATGTTAGATATTAAAACAATTCAGAAATATACGTTATTGGTTGCGAAAAATTTAATATTTCCTTTTCTTTGAAATTTCAAATAACTGGTGGGTGGTGTTATTTATTAAGCGACGTAATAATGATGTCTCAAAAATTTATTTAAAAAACATTTATAGCATATTTATATTTCTACTACAGAAAAACGAGAATGTGTGTGCAGTTTGCAGAACAGACCGCTGAACCTAGAGCTACTAAATTTGGTATAAATATACTTTACAGGGCGGGAAATGTGTAATTCGGGTATATTTTTATTTGAATTATTAACTAATTAAAAATTAACCTAATTTGATGATTTTCCTTGTTAACTTTGTACAATATTATTCCACAAAAATTACAATGACCAACACTGATTTTTCTCAAACATATTCCAGTGGTTTAAGGGTAATTTCGTGTTGCTGATTCCGAATGAGGTATTATTTTTGTCAGATTAACTCTATTTTCTAGATGAAGTGAAAAAAATATTTCAATAATAGTATGCACGCAACACTGAAATTGCACTGGAACTCTGACTCAAATATAAATCAATAATAAATTTAAATCAAACCTATAAATCAAATTTATCCAAATAATAAACTAATATATAATTCGTTAGATACATACATACATACATATATATATATATATATATATATATGCAGAAATTACATAAAATCTGTGTCAAATGATGCAAGTTAAAGATTCAAATTTTTTAAAAAAATATATTAATTAATGAAATAAAGAAATGCATTTCAACAAATAAATAGATCAATCAAAATGGATGGTAAAAATACATTATGATGTTGCATTCAGTCCAATAAAATAAGTTGGTTCAGTTACTTCATCAAAAAGCTTTTATATCATTTCACTCTTAAATACCGTGGAACTTTCGAGGTTGGAATATCTAGCAGTAATCTGCCACCACCTCCCTTGATATCTTTGTTCCATTCCTTTATATCCTGGAAGCCAAAGTAATTTTTTTAAAAACATATTATTTGCTATTACTTTCTGTATTCTTGGCATACATTCTGAGCTAATAAATAATATTCTTGTTCTGGAGCATAGATTTACATTTGTTACCCTAAACTAAGAAAATAAATAAATTCATACTTGTTATACCTAAATAACTTCTTGCTATGCGTTCAACAAAAATACACTAAACTAACTGAACTTAAGCGACAGAATGATATAAGTAAAATAACGACAGTATCCAGTCCGAGGACTTCATCAAGGATCACCCTTCGGTGTGTATTCATTTTTCATAATGAATACAAACCGAAGGGTGATCCTTGATGAAGTCCTCGGACTGGATACTGTCGTTTCATCGCTTAACATGCAACGCCATCTGTCTCAATTTTATGAAATTTCAAAGAGGGACGAAAAGCTCTTTTTTTCTCATCCAAAATCGTATATTTCTGAATTTTTTTCATATTTGGTTAGAACATGCGGCTTCATCTTTATATAGGATATTAAGAAAATGCTGAAATATTCGGTATTAGCTGAGAAAAATTGAATATTTCATTCCTGTTTGAAATTTAAAAAAAAATTAGATATGTTGTGTTGCTTGTTAAGCGATGATTTCTTAATTCAAAATTTAATTTTTACGTGATGTTGTAGTTCTCTTTTTTATTTGACCCTTGTTATGCATATACAATACTTGCTGCATTCAATTGATAAAATGATGAGTGAGGATTGTGATAATGATTAGAAACTAAATATCACATATTAAAGTACTTTCACATATATTTGACAACTTTGAAAGAAATCTGCGACATGGAAGTTATAGATTGATTTTGATAAAATAAAATTTATTACTCTTAAAAATTCAAAAAACAGGTTAGACTTTTTTCGCCCAACCGTACTGCAGACAGGATTGAAATGTTGACAATATGCACTAGCTCAAAACCCAGAGCCAATTCGGCAACAGTAAAATTAATTTTAAAATAAGCAGCCTCAAGATACCCTAAAACATTGAAATTCCTTGGCAAAATAGAATTTTTTATTCCTTCAGTAGTGTTATGTTTTCACCATCAAACAATTCAAAGATTTATCTTTTCTATTATACAAATGCAGTATAATAAAAAAGATAAATGTTTGAATCATTATTACAATTATTTTCAAAAATTTCAACATCTTTTCCCCAAATTTCCAATATTTGAAATGCATGATTCTGAGTGAATTTGATCGCCCTACCAGAATTTCAACTAGATATCTTAACACTACATCCATTGACAAAATAGATGGCGTTGAAACCTGAAGTTGAGAATAAAAATTTAACCTCATCGTTCATTCACCGTGCCCTTAAAATGATGAGAATTTCAATTCTAAATTTCGTTTACCAGCTCTGACATAAAAGTCTAAGCTATAAATTAAAGAAAATCTCATCTCTGGAAATAAGCGGCAATGTTGTGGCTTGTAAAACAAAATATTATATACACAGATTTCTATTTAATATAGTGGTACAAGCTTCTAAATACATCCGTGCACACCGAAATGTATGTTTTTTTTTCTACGTCCTTTCGCAGTACTTTCCAAATAAAAATTACCAAATTGATTGAAGCGAATATTTTCCCTACTCGCTTATAAATTGTAGCATTCAAAGATTGGGGATTTCACTCTGTGGCGGATTTTTAGAACTTCATGTAGGAAAACTTCAATATTTTTAAACGAGGTGCTTCGAAATCTTTTGATGCGATTGTATAACATATAAATATTATTCAAATAACGCCATCAGTTTTTATAAAACCGTGAAGAATGCAACTTCAGAATCAAAATCTTAGAAGCGTTTTTTGCTCTGTTGAATTTTTGAACTGATAATGAAGAAACACGAAAATTATAGCTTATTTAACACTTTACTGAAAAAGTAATTGAAAAAAATATGCGTCTGGTTTCAACTGCGCAAAAAATAAATCTTTTTTACATCTAATGCATTTTATTTTATAATATAGTAAAATTTAATATGCAGTTTGATCCTGATGTTGTTTCTTTGGGTGGTCAGCATTTATTAAAAGTCAATTTCAAACATTCCAACTAAATATAATAATTCTACTTTCCTTATTATTGGGCAGTAAAAAGAAGAAAATTACTTTCTGCGCAGATGCTATTGGGTTATTCCACATAAATGCAAACTTTGATTGCTATTACTTTTTTCCCTATTTTCATTAGCAAAAATAGATAAAATTACTTTATACAAATCGAAATGGCTTGGGCTAGACTGATCTAATTATATTTTCTCGTTTAGAACCAGTACAAGGGCTATTTTGGGACAGGCATGCCAATTTTTAGCCTATCAAATCGCCTCTAAATTAATTGATTACCTTGATATTGATTTTTAAATATTTGTTAAACATATTACACCATATAGAGAAAAAAACATCACCTCGGACGTAATAGAAATATTATATTCCCTGGGCATTGATGAGAAATTACTCTAATTTTCGTTTACCAGCTCGGACATAGAAGTCTAAGCTATAAATTTTAAAAAATTATGAAATATTTCAGTTGTTCGGCTAACGAAAGGCTTTTAAAAGAATTTTATATAAAACATTCACATTAATGTAGTGGTACAAATTTTCTCAACACGTCCGTGAACAGCCAAATGTATGTTTTTCCTTCTACGTCCTTTAAAATGTCACGGAAATTTTTAAACTTAGTAGTACTTTCCAAATAAGAAATGAAAGTTGATTCAAAAGGAATATATTCCATAATCGCATATAAATTGCAGCTTTCAAGAAAGGATTATAATATTTTCAAGAGTTTTAAAGTTACTTAAATAATTAAAAAATAAAATAATACATAGCAAACAGTGACAAGAGATGCTTGCTCTAACCGTAGATACAGTCGCGGAAAACAAAAAAGGCCGCAGGATTATTCTGCTCTCGCTCGTTGTAGGGGAAAGTGGGGTGAAACCGGGTAGCTGGGGTTCGAACGCCTGTTGGAGCTAAAATATTCGACATAGAGTTCGCCAAATTTTATTAAAATATTCATTGTTTATCGCAATGCAATATATATTTCTGAAAAAAGTCACTATTTCTTTACTTTTTTATCAATTAATTTTTTATAAAAAAAATTCAATCTCCCCGCTTTTACTCCACTATTCGGGTAATACTGGATACGCTTATAAACGTTATGAAAAATTAGGAAAACTCGATTTTCAGTGGAAAAGTTGTAATCATTTTTACTTTAAATGTAAATTTAAGAATATTAGTTTCAATTAGTAGTCTTCTACTTTCATTTAACTGCAGCATTCCTGGACACAGCTAAGAGAGTTTTCACAACGAATTCACCCTTCTTCTTTATTTAAATTTGAAAATACATCATTCAAATATAAGCAATCAACGTTTCATGTGTTTTTATCTTCTTAATCGGAGGATTCATCAATACTGTCCCGGTCTTATGTCACTCAATACGAGTAGCCGGTTTACCTCGAGTTCTGAGGTTATGAAAACTATATCGACCTGCAATTATTGGTGTAAATCCTTATTGTTTGATAGGATATGAATCCATAGTAAACGAGTAATAAGCTGGTCTAAATATCGTTTTTATATCTGAAATGAGTTTTAAGTAAGGACACTTTATAATTGAGCCAACATTAGATAGTTGATGTCTTAAAACAAATAAAACTTCGCAGATGCATTGCATTCAACAGGTACAACACGCCACTATGACTGTTCCTTTTCTTAACTAGTAGAGTGTAATTCAGCATCTGCCAGCTAGATAGAGAAAATAATAGCGTGAGAATCAAAGGTACCCGGTTTTATCACACTCTTTCCTACATTGAAAAGAAAAATACCGATCTGTTGGAACATATATTAAAAGATTCTATTGATAGAAACGTCTAAAGGAGTCATCTAAATATTTAAAATTGTGCTATCTTCAAACTTTTTAGTAGCAACACCCATTTTTGACGTCATAAAAATTTCTCATGAAAAAATACCCAAAGAAATAAATTTTGGTTAATATGCCATGAATATTTAGGGAGATATTTGACATTTTGTGTTCTAAACATAAATGGGGTTGTCTTCACATTTAAAAAGAGAAGTTCTCTGCTTACATTTAAATGCCGAAAGTGTAATTTTAAACTATTTCTCACTTTAAATGCTATTTTCAAAGTAATGATCTGCACTTAACAATCGATAAAACTTGATGAATAAAAAAGTTCTGTCGAGAACTTTTCCCCCAAAAACTTACTTTCTCCAGCCGAAGTCATAATAGCCAATAGCTCTGGAAAATTTTGTAAAATTTTCACCTTTCCTTGAATAAATTTTGATTACAAAGTGTTAAAATTTGAGTAATGCTTAATTAGTTTCATAGCATGATAGAAGTAAGTTTCTTCGCATGAATAAAAGTAATCGAATAAAAGAGAATAATCGCTGTTTTAACGAAATGTTAACATGTGTATTAACATTAGTAATTTGTTGAAATTTATTCAGACTTGCACTGTTTTCTATTCATTTTCTGGGTTTTTTTTATAATTCGATAAGGTATTATCTAATTATTCGTATATTAATGATCTGAATGAAATAGAACAACACGTTAATTAATAAAATTTGAATATATATATATATATATATATATACGCAATCTGTCAAAAGATTTTATATAATTTTTTTTAAAAATAAAGTGGTGCAGTGATTATATTTAATAATGAAAACAGTTTTGAAATATGTGATGTCCCTTTAAGTGCATCATTCTCCAGCGAAAATAGAATATTTATTGTAACTTCAAAACTGCTTGAATGAATATGCTGAAATTTTGCATTAGCTTATCAAATGTCCATCTGCTTCGATTGGACACTTTATATGTCATATTTTTTTTAAATTTACCGACAGCCTCCTACAGCGTTCACCTACTGCATTGGCTTCCCAGTGTCCAATTGTAAAAATAATTTCTTTCTGCATGCCTGGTCTACTTTTATTATTTATAAACGACTTTTTGACAGCCTTCTACACTGGTCAGCATTTGCGCCCCTTTGTCCAATTGCAAAAATATCTTCTTTCTGCATGCCTGGTCCACTTTTATAATTTATAAACGACTTTTTGCCAGACTCCTACAGTGGTCACCCTCTGCATTTGTGCCCCAGTCTCCAATTGCAAAAATAACTTCTTTTTTCATGCCTGGTCTACTTTTAATGTTTATAAACGACCTTTTGGGATACCTTGTATATATCGGGGGGAGGGGGGAGACTGCGAGTTCACGGATGAGAGGCAGCCTTATAAGTAAGCTGACTCTCGCCAACCCGATGGCACAATAATGGTGGTGTGGCTCTTTGGGCTAATCTCCGAAGACAGGTCGTACCCCGCTAAAACGGGGGGTTGTTGCATCAGCTGCTCGTAATGGGGGCTATAATGCAGGATCCTCAGTGCCTGACTATGCTCTCGTGGTGGTCTGTCTTTCAGATTTACCCGGATGCTCTATTGCGAGATTGGATGACGATTCTTATGGTTATATTATTATAACTGCTAATTAAGATTGGCAAGAAAATATGCATGTGTGTCTTAGTTAGAGCTAACATTTAATTTTTTAAATACATACTTAAATTAATGTCTAATTTCATAGCGGAACAACTATAATTACCATTTTGCTTTATAGTATTTTTCAATTGCTTCATAAAAAATATGTATTTCTCTCTTAACCCCTTCCGTCTCGCTCCTGTCAAACTCCCTGGGGAGGTTTCCCATTTTATTTCTCGCGCCCTTGATATTTCCGGGCTGGAGTGTTTAAAAGTAAAGCACCAAAAACATTAACCCTCTAATCGCCCAATTATTTTGAACTTTTTTCATCTGTCAAGTTAGAAAATTTAGCATTTAATGTAAATGAGTCAAACTTTTTTGTATTTAATTATATCTCTGAAATAATAAGAATATTTTACCCATGATTGTTTAAGAAAATATTCATATAAATACGAGCTATCCGCTTTTGACCTGAACATGAAAAACGGAAAAAGACGTTTGCGCCGCTCGGAGGTTAGGAACAAAATATTTCTTATAAACGTAAACATTTTTATTTCTTATTTTACATACCAGATGGCAGTACCGGACTATTTATAATGTAATTCGAGCTAGTTGGTTGTCACAGTAACCTTGATCATTGTTTTTTCTGAAAAATTAAATGTTCTTAATTTCAAGCTAAACAAATCCAAAATGAAAAAATGAAAATGAAATGTTCATACGCTTATTTTTAAACAATTTTCTTAAATAAAAAAATGGTTCTTTTCTTACTGTTTTCTTGAAAATTATGCTATCGTTAAGGGGTTAAAAGAATCAAACTTTATCTTTATTTACTTGGTTACATTGATTTTCCAGAATAAAAAAATTCACTGAAATCTCCCTAGAATGCGCATCCCTTGGTGATGTATAAATGATTAAAGGAAAGATTTGCATTGTGTGATGGAATTTATATGATATTAATTATACAGAGAATTGCTAATAAATTATTTATACTACTTTGATCGGAAGATTTAAAAAAAAAGTGCTTTTTTCAAGCCCATAAAATCGCCCCATGGGATTTCTAGAACCTTGGTTTTGAAAGTATTCGCGTACTCTGTTTTCTGAGGATAGAAAAACTTTTCAACACTCAGGAAGGAATTCTCCTGGTGAGCGGAAATCAAATTTGAAGAAATATATCCAATATCCAAAGAAATCTAAGAAGTGTTTTTAAAAGGATGTTTTAGTGCGTTGATTTATACAAATGTTGTCCAAAAATTAATATTCGTTTTTGAATAAAGCACATACCAAATAAAATTTTCTAACCCCAATTATTATTTCATTTGCATTACTTATCTTACTTTTCTACATAGTTCCCTTGCAAATTCAAATATTCATCTTATTTTGTGATGAAATTTTGCTTATCACCGTCATGCTCCTATATCATCAGGCCATTAAGATAAGCAGTAGAAACTTCTTTAAATTCCTCATCGTTTTCAAAATGTTTCAGACCGAGAAGCTCTTTAAGTCTTGTGAACAAATTAAAGTATCCAGGGCCAAAGTCTACGGTATAGGGTAGGGAGTGGTCAAGAATTTCCAATGAAACTTGTTTATACAAGCTTACATTTTCCCAACTCCCTAAAACGTGCTTTGTCATGCAAGAGAACTACGCCGTTATACAACATATCGTTCATTCGAGTCTGCATCACATGCTGTAGGTTCTTTAGTGTTTCATGACTTACATCAATGTTTATGCAGGCTGCCCCCTGGCATAACTGAATCAGTAATATTCCGTGACGGTTCCAAGCAATTGTAGCCAAGAGTTTGCGTTTGGACTTTTTTTTATCCCGTTGCACAGTGGTGAAATATGCGAAAACGTTGGCCACAAATTGTTTTTAAAGACTTATTGGTAAAGCAGTAAAACTTAATAATATTGATAGTCTAATATACTGAGCTACTTCTAGTGCACTTTTCGACATGGTTCTTTTAAAATTTAAGTGAATTTTTATTTACAAAATATTTGTTTATAATTAAGGTAATAAATACAGATAACATAAATAAAAGATGCATTTATTTTCCTAAAATAGCGCGATATATATATATGTAATACGGTGCATGATATGTCGTAAACTTTGCGCAGGCGTGCCCGCTGGAAACTTAATTAAACAACTTAGGAATTAATTTGTTTTGAAAGTTGAAAATAGCGCAGCTGATCTATAAATGGACCCCAGAATCACAGGTGCAGATTTCATGTCGCTACTGTCCACTGTTTCGGAGGAGCCCTCGATACAGATAGTAGAGAGACATGTATTTTCTATTTTATAATAGACGCGAAATTGGGGTGTGCTGCAAATCCTACTCATGTCCTTAATTAGACTAAGATGACTTTTTTTAGAATAGTTGGTTTCAATGTGCTCTCGTGGGCGCATATTTCTTATTGAACACATATACTGACCTAAGTCAGTCTATAATTGCATTTGAATTTGGGTAATGAATAACGAATATTCGCCGGAACAATGCATGCCTCGTCACAGTAACTCCACAAATGTTGTTCCCTATACAGTTACTGAGCCAGTCATTTTTCTTCTGTCTTCAACGACTATTTAAAAACTTTAAACATGAGTTGCGCATTTTTAAACTTGCTGAATTTGGACTGACTGAATTTTTTTAAATGTGCTGTGATTGAAAAGTATTTATCATTTGTTAAAGGGAAGAAAGAAGTATTTTGCATTTATTTTATTTATTGTCAAAATGATTTGCTAATGTTTTAAGAAATACAATTTAAAGTAGAAAAAAACGTAAGAAATTGCGTCAAAGGTCCAATTAAACAAAATTGTTTTCGAGATTTGACCGCTGGTTTTACGAATTCGACCTCCAATTTCTTAAAGAACAATTAAAGTAAAATAATTTTTTGATTTTCTAATTCGCTCCGGCTAACAATGAGAGATGTAAGAAAGTTTGACATGGTTTAGTTACCTAGAACTACAAAATTTGGTGTAGAACTACTTTGAATGGTGGGAAATGTGTGCTTCCCGGATGTTTTTAGAAATTTTAGTTAATTAAAAATTAATGGAATTTGACATTTTCCCTTGATAACTACGGATAATATTATACCAGAAAATTAATTTTCCCACCATCTTTATCTTTCATTAAACTCTTTAGTCTGTCGTACAGTTTGTTTCTGAAATTTCAGCATCGTTTCACCATTTTTCTAATATTTGAAATGTATGATTGTGAGGGCATTTTATAGTACTACCCGAATTTCAAATATATGTCATAAACCTACATCCATTGAACAATTAGAATGCGCTGGAACTTGAAGATGAGAATAAAAAATTTTGGGAACTTCAAATGAGAGAACTTTAATTCTAACTTTCGTTCACCAGCTCGGACATAAAAGTCCAAGCTATAATTTAAAGGAAAAAAAACGTTAGATAGTGCTGACGGTAAAGCAATTTGAAAAAAAATTTATATCCGGAAATTTCGCATTAATATAGTGGTAAGAATTTTATAAAACGTCCGTAAACACCCAAATGCTTTTTTATACTTCCTTGCAAAAGTCACCGAAGTTTTAAATCAGTAAGTAGTACTTTCCAAGTAAGAAGCATAAAGTTGATTAAAATGGTATATTTTTCATATTCGCTAATAAATAGTAGCATTCAAAGACCAGCAAATCGGAAATTTAACTCTATGTCCAATTTTCACAGCTTTTATGTGAATGGCCTTCGCATTAGTTAAACGAGGTAGCTTTAAAATGCACTCTACACAAGTCTATTACATATTTATATATTATATATGCCAGAATGAGACGATCATTGAGAGATAAACGTGTTACCCCTGTGGAGCTATTTTTACTTTCTCGTATAATCTGTATACAAAGAAAAATTATTGCAATCGTCCCGTCTGGTGAATCTGGACGTTTTACATCTTCCCTAGCCCGAAAGCCACATGTTTGAATTTTCGTCTGCCTGTGAACACGATAAATCAAAAACACATTGAGCTAGGTCAATGATATTTGTTGTGCTATTTTGACAGAATTTTTTTATAAATTTTAGGACAAAATCCATCAATGGCATATCTGTCTTGTCTATGCATGTGCATGTGAATAAGGCTACTGGAAATCTCAAAAGGCTAAATGAATGGAATTTAGTGCGCAGTTTGTCATCAAAATCCTGTATGAGTAACATTTATTGTACCAATTCGGCATGTTGACCATCTTTCTGTCTTTCTAATTGCGTGTTTGTAAACGCGATATTTCAATCGACTTTATAAATGAAATTTGGCATGTGGACATGTGAGCAAATGTATAAACATGTACCAAATTTTGGACCCAAACGGTCGAATGAATGTCGTCCAAAATGCATAGTCGGTTTTCTTCATAATAGTGCGAAGTACAAACGGGCAGTACTGCGTAAGTATATACGAATGTCGTCTGGATGAGGGGGCATTGCCACTTGAGAGCTATGCTTTGGTTTTCGAGGCTTTGTCTCTAACCCCGACTTCTATCCGCGTTACGTTCCGTGGATGAAGTGTCTTAAGCTGGGGATTCACGGCGAGACCGTTCCATAATATTTGGAGTGCCTGACTCTGAAATCCATCGTCAATGCAAAAATTCGATAATAATCCGAGTGTGAGGTAATAAAGTTTGGATTTTCTTCTTCGTTTGTTTTCCATTTGAAATGATGGATCATACAAGTGAAGTAGGATGGTGAGGAGGAGCACGCTCTCTCACAAAAGAAAAAAAACCATAAAATTTAGACACGTAGGGGAGTGGGTGCTAGACTCTATCGAGTAAGCTGGGCACTGTTCTTGTTTTGAAAGCGGGAGGATGAGTACCATAGGGGATCGAAACGATTGATGGTGTTGTTTCCATGAGCCTCCGTGGTCGACCACCTAAAGGGATGAGCTGAAAATTGGAAAGGTATTGATATAAACTACGCCATTTGACTTGGAGTAGGCTCACCTCGAATATATAGCTTTACAGGGAGAAAATAAAAGAAACTGTTATGATGTGTAAATACATGAAAATGTCGAAGGGAAAACATTCCGCCCGGCTTTTCTATACATCCATTTTTCATCTTGTAAGATCAGTGTTGAGCTAAACTTTGCTCATTTTTTGAACTTTCGAAGTAAAAAGAGAGACGCAAGGAAAATATTTACAGCTTCGATAATGCACCTTAATGATCCGTTTTCCATTGATCATGATGTTAATCAATTTATTAAAACTGAATTATTCATTAATACTCCCAATTTAGACAAAATGAGAGTGATAAATCGGATGTTTCTGAAATAGAGCTTCCTCAAATTTGGGGAGAGAGAAATGAGTGCAAGTGGAGATATATTCTTCACTTTTTATAGAATTAGCATTTTTTCGGAAAATATACGGTTGTCGGTGGTAGAAAACCTTAATTTCGCTTAAAATTGCTATGTTAGTGGAGGTAAATTGATCATCGTAACTGCATAAATTTTGATGAAGTTTCAAAATGTTCCGAAATCATTGTTTCCTCTCATAACAGAGTTCTTTGTTTGTACAATATTCGCGCAAAACGTTCGTAAGTGAGACCAACTCCACTTAGTTATCAACATGTTGCACAACATAAGTATTCCAGAAAAGTCTGAAAGAGTTAGAATAGCGTTATTACGAAATACACGACGCTTTGCTTGGAGAAATTTTGTGGAACTTCAATGCATAGCTACAAATGGTCATCCTTTGCAACGTTTGGTTTTAAATTCCTTTATATTATTAAATACAAAGTAATCAGAAGTTTTTATTTATCGACAATTTTTTACCTGTCGTAACTAACGATTTTGCGATGATTGCAAAAGCAACCTAATAATCTGCTCCACCTTCTACATCTAAAGTGCCATGAATTGAAAATTTCCATTCACATGTGCAATACGTTGCATAAGAAAATAATAACGTCCAGAAAATTCCGAAAAAATGTAACTAATGATTCTGAAAGAAAATAGAAGAAAAATTTATTTTCATTAGGAAATTGATTTCACTGGGTGAATAGTTACTAAAGGTTGTACGATAAAATCGCTTACATTCTTTATGCGCAGGTTAGGAAACAAAATAAAATAATAGCTAAGATCGAGAACCCAAAAGTCGACTACCACAGGAGATTCATTGTCAGAGAATTTAGTAATAGAATTGAGTAAATCAGATAAACTACCAAACACAGGCTTAATAGAATTAGGATTCACAATAGCATAACAATCAATTTGGATGAATACGCAACGTTACAAGTCTTTCGCAGTATGACATATATTGTGCAAGGGTCGGTAAGGTGCAGTAACAACAACACACCTTCCGAATACATAAAGCAAGTGTTTCAAAGAACTTTAGGTTTGAAGTAAATACTCTTCGCATGCTATACTTGCAACTGTGCTTTTGTGCTATCGTAAATTTGCATTCAATTAAGCCTTTGTTGGACACTTACATGCCTTATTTTTTGTTAATTTGCCGACAGCCTCCTATAGTAGTAACACTTTGCAAAGGCGCCCCATTACCCCATTACAGAAATAACTTCTTTCTGTATGGCTAGTATAATGTTCAAATTTGTTAACGACTTTTTGGGGCACGATAGCATTTTTTATATAATTTTGAATTAAAAGCTAACTTTATAAAAGAACTACTAGAATTACTAATTTGATTTATAATTTTTTAAATGCTTTCATAAAAAATATTTATTTCGCTCTTTAAAGAAAACATATTTTATGTTTATGTACTTCGTTACATTGCTTTTATCTTTCCAGAATACATAAAATCTCTGAAAACTCCCTCGAATACGTATACCGTGGTGACTTATAAATGATTAATCGAAAGAGTTACATTGTGAAAAGAAATTTAATAGACATCATTTTGTTTCTGCGAGCAATAGACTTTCAAAGTTCAGAGAAATGCTGATAAATTATTTACACTTTAAACTGAAGATTCAAGAAAAGTACTTTTTCAAGTTAATCCCATCGACCAATGGGATTTCTAGAATCATGGTTTAGTAAAATAATCACTTTTTCGGTTTTCTCAGGGAAACACTTTCAAACAATCAGAAATAACTTCTTCCCGTTAGCGAAAATCATGTGAAAAGAAATGTATGCATGAACAAAAGAAGTCTAAAAATAGCTGTTTAAAAGAGTGTTTAAGTAGTTTGAATGTAAACAAATGTTGTCCTGATATTATTATTCGTTTTTAATAAAGAAAAGACGAAATAAAATTTTCAACAAAATTTTTTCTTTCGTTTACAAACCTTATGTTACTATTCTTTGTAGTTCCTTTGCAAATTCAGATATTTGTCGAAATTTCTGTTGAAATTTTGAATATCAGTCGAATTTTGAATTTAAATATTATCAACTCATTGAGATAAGAAAAAGAAACTTCAATTTCCTCATCATTTGCAAAATATTTCCCACCAAGAAGCTTTTTTAAGTCTTGTGAACAAATGAAAGTCAACGGGGCTAAGTCCCTGGCATAGAGTAGGGGTCCTTCAAGAATTTCGAATGAAAGTTATAGATGAAAGCTAACTTATAGCTGATAGTTTTTATTAAGGTTTTAACTAAAAAACTGAAGATCATGATATTTTTCGAATGTTCTTTCTTTAAGAACAAGTGTTTACTAAGTTTAAATTTTAATATGATTTTAATGTTTTAAAATTAGATGTATGGAAATTTTAGATAACTATTTTTACTGTTTTTTAGGATTTCTATTTACAACTTTTAAATACAAATTATGGTTTTCTTTATTCTTTGTATGATTTTCATTTTGTGTGATGCAAAATTGCAATTGAGGTTTTTTGTGGCGTTAGAATTTTCTTTAAAATTAATTAAATAATATTCATTAAGTCTATGCTGTCCACGCTCTTCCAAGTTGCTACAGTACAGTATTTAAAACTTCAGATTGCGATAGCATTTTATTTTATTAATTTCAGATCTAGCTACCAGTTTCTTTTTTTTGTTCTTCTTCTTGTTGTCATTATGCATCTCCCTAATAAATAGTATCTGATTTATCTTGAAATTATAAGGGTCCGGGGGAACAAATCAGGTTCCAATTATTTTAATCTTCGCAGGAAAGCAAAAACATAGCTTCCAGTCGCATATACTGGAGGATTTGTTTGATATAGTTAGCTACTGCACATTTACATTACAATATTAGACAATAGTAACAACATTAGTTTTATTTTTATTGGGCAGTACAGCAAATCTTCTCTTAAAAAGCAACACCAACTATCTCATTTTTTTTTATCTCAAAGAGGAATTAAGTTTTCAGTTTAAATTATTTATTATTTTAATTATTTTTATGAGGAAAATAACTTTATTCCTATGATACTTGAATTGCAGATAAAATAATAATATCAATAATGTATAAACAGTAAAATAATTCTAAATACATCTTTAATGTTGATAAATATTAAATATAATTAAAATTATCATTCTAAATTCATTGAAAGTTTTAAATTATTGGTTTTTTTTATATTCACAAATTCTTCGCTCTTATTTTATCTTGGGAGCAATCGAGAACAGATTTTAATATATTGAATACATATGCAACTGGTTCAATATTTTAATAATGGAGTAAAAATAGCAGAGAGCAGTTGTTAATCTATTAAATCCGTAGTCAGATGGTCCGAAATTTCAATAATTGAAAAGGGATCAATGGGTAAATGTCTTTACTCATTATCGTATGAAATTCGTAGAATAAATCGTAGAATGAATTTATAAAATTTATGTGTGATGAAGCCCAAAAAATATTTTTCATGATGTGGGTAGTTGTAGTTATTTTTTATTACCTTTAAATTTATATTTATTATTATTTTAGTACTTATAAAGTGAATTTACCAATATTTCAATTATCATATGAATAAACAGTAATTTTATGTATAAAAAATTAATACTTTGATTAAAAATATTTAAAAGTTTTTCATTTAATTTGTAATAATTTTGAAAAACTTGTCACTGAAAACTGTCAATCTTTCTATTGAAAGAGACATCATTTTTAATGTGAAAGAAGTTTGCATTCCTACAGATTTAAAGGACCGTTGCTCTAGTGAACAATAGTCATTTATGAACTGTGCAAGCTGTCAAAATATTTTCTGTTGTCATTGTTTTTATGATAATTATTATTCTAGTTTTTGTATATAATTTAATGTAGAAATATACAGTTACTAGTACAAAATGAAAATGAACTATAAAATGAAAATTTATTAATAAATGTAAAATAAACTTCTAAAATTTATGAAGAATAAGGCCTTAACAAAAATGTTTTATGATGTGAGTCATTATAGTTAATATTTATTACCATTAAAGTTTATAATTATGTTACTCTTCATATATTATTTGTATTAATATTTTATCTGTAATTCAAGTATCATATAAATAAAGTTATGTTCTGCATAAAAATAATTAAAGTTTTAATTTAAAATATTTTTTAAATTTTTAAATTTAATTTGGAATAATTCTGAAAAAAATAAAAATAAAAAAAACGCAGTCAGGACTGAACTGCGGACCTAGAGAATGCTAATAATAAAGTTATTTTCTTCCCAGTATTAATATTTCACCATCTAAAAATTCAAAGATTTAAAAGAAAGATCCGTACAAAAATAACCCTCGTGTTGCTTCAAAAGAGGACATTAATATAACTAAAATAAGCTAAACTATAGTGCTTGATAGAAAATTTTAGTAGGTTGCATGTGAGTGTGATGGATTACTTAACTGTCATCTATCCACGGGAAATAGGCAATACGTCTATTTGACGATTAAAGATAGAAGTGACCTGATTAATATAGAGACGAATCATCTATGATCTGTTCACAGATGATGCTGGATCATATTCTTAGATGTTAGAGAAGCTTTATTTTGCTATGTGGTCACCTTATCGTATCGCTGCAGACTACAGATGTTGCCACCCCACATATGCGGGGTCAGTCGATTGATTTTGTTGAGGGATTCCCCTTAGCGGGAGCTCAAGTCAATCTTTGTTGTTTTCGTTCACCGATAATGGCACCAGAATTATAATATTATATTTTCTTTCCTTCCTCCCGTCATCCTCGGTGACTTAGGTCGTGGAAGCGGTTCCTCGGGGGTCATGCTATCTTTTTTACCCTCATCCTATCTACTTTAAAAAGTGACATAAACGCACTAAAGATCAGTCAGCATCGACTAGAGAGAGTAAGTGGCGCACGGTAAATACGATCTTTTATTATCCCAGTCGTTATCCATGGTTCAGAAACCGTAAATGGCGCCAGTAGTAGGGCACCTCTTAATTCTCCAAATAATATTTTGCTTTAAAAATGGTATAAATGAAGTTAAGTATTGACTCCATGTCACCCCGTAAACGCCAGTTTGAGGGGACATGTATGCCCCCTTGGTCCCTAGTCGCCACGGCACTGGTTGATGGTTTATCATGAATGTGTTCATCTGTTTTGTTGTCATCGGCAGCTTCCGGTAGCGCATTATGTGTTGTTGCACGCCATTTGGAAGTGACTGAGAGATCCATTCCCACATGTATATGTTCAAAAATTGCTGTATAATTTTTCTTGAGCCTCATTACTTTTAACGTAACTTTAAGTTAAAACATTGTGACTATGAATCGTCTGAGAGATTGATTTTTACGAAACATTGTAAATAATTGTGCCTTTTTTGTCGTCAGAAACTAAGTCGAAGTTTCTTAAAATCCCTCAAAAAATACCAAGATATTTCTTTCAACAGTTTCAGGGTAAAAATGCAAAATTTACAGGGATATGAGTCAGTATATTGATGCACGAAGCGAAGATACCAAATATGCGATGAAGCGCATGGTCACAGCTTTAACATTCCTATGACTGGTTTGTAGTTAGCAACTGCAATTAAATCAATTAATAAAATCATATTTTCCATTACATGTGTATATTTCCCATTCTGAACGCGCTAGAACATGATGGTCACGTGTAAAACTTTGTGTTGTTTTATGATTCTGGATTGCCATTGTTAACTTTCACAACTCAGAAACACATATCATTCCTAGCTAAAAAATGCTATAATATAAGAATTGAGTAAGTTAGGCATTGAATGCTAAACTGAATATATCATATCATAGTTATTTCCGTATTGCTTAAGTTCTACGAAACAAAAAGAAATAACAACATTGTACACTGTCATATTTGGAATCATAACGGCGCATATTAAGAAAGGAATAATTCTTTCAATAAAATAATCGGGAGTAATCTCACTGATATTCCCTGATCGTCAGGACATTGAGATGAACAATTAAATTTTTTATGTTGGAAGAGTTAAAAATACAAAAATAATAGCAGACAACGATAAGAAATAAGAATCCTGTGGGTGACTTCATCTGAATTAATTAATATTAATTTCGTCTAAGGCCCCAACCCATTCCGGAATGTATTGGAAACAAAAACATTTATCCACAAACAATGATACTTTCTTTTGTTCCACCATAAGAGGTAAGATTTTAAGCCCTTCTTTTCATACTTTGCTTAAAATATTGTTTCTAATTTCTTCTTTGTGGATAAATCTTTTTCTTTCCAATATATTCCGGAATGGGTTCAGGCCTTAGAGCAAATTAATATTAATTAATTCAGACCTTAAAAACTTTTGCCTCTACAGAAAACATATCCCAGTTCTGAATCTGCACAAATGAATGATCTCTGATGAAGTCATCCATCGGATTCTTACTTATTATCGTTGCTATTATTTTTGTATTTTTAACTGTTCCAATATTAAAAGTTCTCTTTATTGGTATTTATGTTTGTTTAGTACTTCGCAATTTTTTTTCCTGGATGATATTGCACTTGCCAACACCAATTAAATTGCCTCTATTAATTTTTGTCTTTATAGATATTCAATCCTTATTTTTTTCTCTATTTAGATATTCACTCCTTATTTTTTGTCTTTTTAGATATTAAATCCTTATTTTATGACTTTTTAGATATTAACTCCTTATGGGAAACATGCAGTCCCTGTTATTCTGCGTCTGAGAAGGTAGTCATGACTCGATAATTGAAGGATCAGTCTCTGCTTGTGAAGATTTTTAACAAGAACGGTGACTGTGCGGCAATTGCATTGAAAAAAGTCTGGATATTAAAGGGTTTAAGAAGCGGCCCTAGTCCGATTACTGCATTCGGTCTGAAGAAGAAGATTGATAAATTCGAAGAGTCGGGTTCATTTGATGTGAAATGTGGCAGAGGGATATCGATTTTTTTTGCACGTCTGGTTAGAAAATTCTGTCTCATATTTTAATCAGATATTAAAAATTTCAGATATATTGCTTATTGGTTTCAAAAATTTAAGTATTTTATTCCTCAATGAAATTTATAAAAAAAAGTTAGGTGCAGTTGGTTATTAAGCGATGAAATGCAAAATTATAAAGCAACAGAAAACTAAGTTTTTGCATTATCTATTCTGCAAAAAAATAATTTTTCTCAGGATATATCTTTATTATGTCTGTATGATATTTTTGACATTCCTTATTTGAAATTCCGACGATACTTCTTTAGTAAACTCATCTGTCATATGATTACTTTCCTGTATTCGTTTCGCTGTACAAACCAGAAATTTTTGAAGCTACCGCGTCATTAGGAATGCATTCGTCAAATTTCCATTTAATCATAATTTCCTCTTTTGATAATTTTTAAATTAATTTTTTAACAAATATACTGAGGACCGAAATACTTTTTAAATGTCCTTTTCTTAAGAACAAGTGTTTACTAAGTTTAAATTTTTAATATTTTAAAATTGTATGTATGGAAATTTTAAATTTCTAAGTTTAATGTTTTTCAGGATTTCTGTTTACAACTTTTAAATACATAGTACATTTTTTAAAATTTGTTAGTGTTTTAAGCTTTTATTCTTTGTCAGATTTTCATTTTTTGTGACACAAAATTGCAAATGAAGTTTATTTCAAGTTTGCATTTTCTTTAAATGAATAAAATAATATTCATTAAGTCTATGCTGTTCGTGTTCTTCCAAGTTGTTTGTTGAAGGTATTTCAAACTTCAGATTGAGATAGAATTTTATTTGATTAATTTTAGGATTTTGGTGCAGTTTCTTTTTTGTTGTTCTTCTTGTTGTTGTGTTAATGGACATCTCTAATAAAAAGTCTGATTTATCTTAAAATTATAAAGGACCAGGGAAAAAACTATGAGGTGAAATTTTAAACTTTGCAGAAATCCAAAAGCAAAGCTCGAGTCACCTATACTTGGAATATTTGTTTGATATAGTTAGCTACTACCCATGTACCTCACAATATTAAACAATAATGACATCATTATTTTTATTTTAATAATGTATCGGAGAAGTACATCAAATCGCCGCTTAAAAGGGCAACATCAATTGTTTCAGTTTTTATAATTATGAAATAGGAAGAAAGTTCTTAGTTTTTCGGAAAAAATAAATAATATTTCTAAATATTGTTTCACATGCGGTAAAAGTACGCAGGTCTTAAGTTTATATCAGATAAAAAAAAATCAGAATTTTCCTTTCTTTTGTTGAGTAATCTCTTCCTCTTTGAAACCTCAAGTAACTAAGATAGGTGGTAGTGCTTTTTAAAAGACGAAGTAATAATGTGTCAAAAATTTATTTTACAAAAGTTGTATCATATTTATATGTCTACTACTGAAAAAGGCGGATGCGTGTGTGCTGTGCAGGGTATATCGTTGAATTTAGAGCTTCGAAATTTTGTATGAAAATACTTCGAAAGGTTGGAAATGTGTAAATTGGGCTCTTTTCTGAAATTTAATTAATGAAAAATCAATCGACTTTCATATTTTCCCTTTATAACTTCGGACACTATTATACCAAACAAATTATTTTTCACCATCTAAAAATATTTTTTATAATACTAATTTAATTGTCCTACAATTTATTTCTGAAATTGCAACATCGTTTTCCAAAATTAAAATGCATGATTCTGTGGCAGCTTTATCGTCCTTCCCTATTATAAAATAGATATCATAAAACTTCATTCATTGAACAAATAGATGATGCTGAAACCTGAAAATGAGAATAAAAATGTAACCTCGTCGTTCTTTCCCTGTGCCCTTGAAATGATGAGAAATTCAACTCTTGATTTTCGTTTACCAGCTCTGACATAAAAGTCTAAGCTATAAATTAAAGAACGTGACGTGACACTTAAACGAATGATGTGGCTGTTTTTAAATAAATTTTATATAAACAAAATTCACATTAATATAGTGGTACAAATTTTCTAAACACGTAAGTGTACAGAAAAATGTATGCTTTCTTTTCTTCGTCCTTTAAAAAGTCGAAGAAGTTTTTAAACTTAGTAATACTTCCCAAGTAAGAAAGGAAATTTATTATATTCCATACTCGCTTATAAATTGTAGCATTCAAACAACAGTCAATCGGGGATTTCACTCTGACACGGAATATCAGAACTTTTGAACGAGAAGCTTTGAAATTAATTCATGCGATAGTATAATTTCTAAAAATATATTTAAATGTTCGTGGCGATTTCTTTGATCTTTTTTTAAATATAGCCATCTGTTTTTATATAACCTTGACGAATGCAATTGAAAACTGCACAATCAGAATCTTACAAACGTTTTCTTATTTGGTTAGTTTTTGAATTCATTAAAAAGAAAACTAAAAATGTAACTCATTTGAAACTTTAATAAAGAAGTAATTTTGAAGAGCAAAATGCATCTGTTCTCAAACTACGCAACAAATAAACCTTATTTACTTCAATTGCATTCAATTGCAATTTGCAATTGTAATAAAGTAAAAAAAACATAAAGCATAATATAATAAATAAATTATAATGCAATAAATATAATTTTAATTTGTAATATAGTAAATAACATAGAAAAAAGGATTATAATCGTTTCAAAAGTCTTAATGATACTCAAATTGTTAAAAATTAAAAAAGAACATAACATACATCGACAGGAGATGCTTGCTACAACAGTAGGTACAGTCGCAGAATAAAAAAGCCCCCAGCATTATTGAGTTCTCTTTCATTGCAAGGAAAGTGAGGTAAAACCGGTTATTTGGGGTTACGGAGATCTGTTGGAGCTAAAATATTCGACATAGAGCTTGTCAAATTTTATATAAATAGTCTTTGTTCATCGGAGAACAGTATATTGTTACAAAGCTATAAATTCGTTTCCCTGAGATGCTAATCTTGGCGACAAAATTGGCGACCTTGGCGATAAATTTGGCGACCTTGGCGACCATTTTGGCGACTTGGCGACAAAAGGAATTCTCTAGAAGGACCTCGAACTTTCAACATATTTCTATTGATTTCATGAACTTTCTGGAGATTATGTCACTTCCTACGTAATGAAGTCACTTCCTGTTGAAAAGTATAAAAGGCAAGCTCTCAAGCCAAGAAGTGGAGTTGGGAATTTGACCTGCAAGCAAGCTGGTGAGTTAACAAGAAACCTTTGAGCATTGTGTTGAGATTTATTGGTAGTCTCTGTTGTGAATTTTTACTAGTGCTGTGATAATACTTGTGCTACGTTTCTTTGCTTGAGAATATTTGTAAAATAAAGAGCTTTATTTTTTTAATCCTGCTTATTGGATTGCATTCACGTACACCCACAAAGTAATTTTGTTATAGTTTAATTAATGTTTATTCATCTTTCCAGAAAAGTCACTGTTTCAGTATTTTTTATCAATTATTTTTATTATTTTATGGAAAACATTTGAAATTCGCTTTTCGGAGGAAATGATGCAATCATTTTTACTTTATATGACATATAATATTAGTTACAAAATTTACATATAAAGCAGTTGTCTTCTTTCTCTATGCCACTACAATTTTCATGGGCAGAGCTAAGGCAGATTGTATATTGGATTAACTCTTCTGCTTCCATCAAATTTAAAGCATTAAAATATAAACAATTAACGTCTGATGTGTTTTTAGCGTGTCATTCGGAGGATTCATCAATACTGACAGTCCGGTCTTTCGCCACTTTCTACCCCCAATGCACAGTTTGTAAAAAACGAAATAGAACTGCGTAATCATTGAAGTAAACCCTTATTGTTTCATAGGGTATGAATCCTTAGTAAACGTTTAATAAGATGGATAATTAGAATTTTTATACATTTAATGATTTTTAAGTAAGGGCAACTTAAAATCAAACAATCATTACAGAAAGGACGTCTTAAAACTAATGAACCTTCACAGATGCAGCGCAATCAACAACTAGAACACACCACTATGACTGTTCCTTTCTCTTGACTAATAGAGTGTAATTCATTATCTGTCAGCTACATATGAAAAATAATAGCGCCTGAATCAAGGGTATCCGGTTTTATTCCACTCTCTCCGACACTGAAAAAAAACCTATCTGCATGATATAACTTAACTATAAATTATATGATTAAAAACTTCTAAAGGTTTCATATTAAAATTGTTCTAACTTCAAAATTTTCTTTAGCAACACCCATTTTTTATGTCATAAATAAATTTATCTTGAAAAAATACTCCAAGAAACAAATTTTGTTTAAATGCCATGAGTAGATGGGAAGATTTTTGACATTTGTGTACTAAATCTAAAAAGGGTTTTCTCCACATTTAGAATGAAAATTTCTCTGCTTACATTTAAATGTCGAAAGTAGCATTTTAAACTATTTCGCAATTTAAATGCTATTTTCAAACTCAACTACACTGTACAATCGATAAAAGTTGATGCAAAGCAAAGTTCTGTGGTGCAAAATTTTTTTTGCCCCAAAAAATTACTTTGCTCTACAAAAGTCATGATATTCAATATCTCTAAATTTTGTGTAATTTTAACCTTCGCCTAAATAGTTTAAATCACAAAGTGTTAAAATTTTAATAATGCATATTCATTATATAACTTTTTTGCATGAGTGGAAGTAATCGAATTAAAGATAATATTCATTTTTTAAATAAAATGTTAGCATGTGCATTAACATTAGTAATTTGTTGAGATTTATTCAGACTTTCACTGTATTCTATTTTTTCTCGGTTTTCTTTGTAAGTCATTAGAGTATTAATGATTCAAATGAAATAGTACAATTCTGTTATTTATAACATTTAAATATGTTTATAAATTGTAAAATGGTTATATATTAAAATTTTATAAAATAAAGTGGTGTAATTATTATATTGAATAATGAAAACGTATTTTATGTATATAACTTAGTGTATGTTTTATGCATATAACTTTGCTGAAATTTTACATAAGGTTATAAATGGTCATAGTTTTCTTGTGAAATATTTAATTTTCCTTTTTTTCTTTACAGTTATCTAATCTAGATTAAACGTTCGCAAATGAATTTTCTTAAACACAATTCCATGCCAGAAAATTTTGAAGCGAATTGCTTAAAAGTAATATAGACATTATGTACAAAGGGTGCAATGAAATACACTCTGCACATATATATTATATATGTATATTATATAGGCGAGGATGAAACGATCATTAGGCTGATGCACGTGTTTCACCTTCGAAGTTCTGATTCAGTTTCTCGTATACAAAGTAAACGTAGATATATTATTGCAATTGTCGAAAAAGACAGAAAAAATGCACCACACAAAAATTCTTTCGTGAATCTCTTCAATTTAGACTTACTCGAGTCGTCTGAGAAGCACATTTTTGAAATTTTGTTTATCCCTCTGCCAAATGATAACTCGAAAACCTTTGTGGTCAGTAGAATTAAGAATTTGTATTGATTTTTGATACAAATACATTTTAGATTTTTTGGAAAGAAACTCATCATAGGGAAGCTATGTCATTCGGCCGCAATGGCGTCATCAAGCAAAGAAAAGAATTGAACTTACTAATTTGGTATTTGTTTATTATATGATCGTAGATGCGCATTAGTGATGGAATAATACGACATCGTATTGACTGTTTTCTTTCTCTCTCTTTTCTTTGTGGCACCTTAACTCAATGAGGAAATTTGGCATGGCCTTGAAGCCAAACGATACGTGTGCAAGTCATAGGGCAATCGGTTGAATGAAATCATCCTTGCAGTTTTGCCATACGTTTCTTAT
Organism: Araneus ventricosus; assembly: GCA_013235015.1. Lineage (NCBI taxonomy): Eukaryota > Metazoa > Arthropoda > Arachnida > Araneae > Araneidae > Araneus > Araneus ventricosus. The sequence continues at coordinate 42,781 of BGPR01003924.1, forward strand.
ATAATAACATTGCATGATTCACTGGATTCCCAAGTGAAATTCTTTAAAATTAGATATGAATGCTTCCTCAACACCGCCTGATTAAGTTTTTTTTATGTGGGTTAATGTAGCCTATACCTAGTTCTTAGCACTTTCATTGCCGACGTATTAATTTCATGATTATATTTATCTTAGGTTAATCTGTGTATATATTAAAATATTTTATATTAATTTTGTATTATTCACCTTTGGAATCGGTGGAACTACTATTTTGTAATGAACTTGTGCTTCTATTGTATTTCTTGACTGGATATATACTGGAAACCATCCTTTTGATAATATTTTATGAACTTCAGATCTACAGTAAATAAATAATCAATGAATTTGCCAAGTTCTCTCAGTGTTGCTTATATCGATTTAGTGCCGTATTTTCCCCCCCCTTGTAGATATGTGTTTTTAAGTTACTTTATTTATTTTGTTGCTGTCCCTTTTTTACAATGTTTGTAACGTTCTGTGCTGTGTTTGTGATGCATTTGTGTGTGTCATGTCACATCGAAATTTTTGTATTGCTTTTATATTTCCCCAACGGTGTGCTAAAGGCCTTACACCCTTTCGGGAAGGCCGGACCGATGTGGGTTTCAAATAAAAAACACCCGTTTCGTGTGTAGAGGACTGTCACCGTATTTTTCTACTCAGTTCCATATTACTTTCTCTCCCGTTTTCTCCGTTATGTTCATCAGATGTAATGAAGTTATGCGATTACCTATTTGCCAATATAGCTGACATTGCAAATATGGAGAGATTATTTTCCCTAATGTCAACTCAAGGGTCGGGCGATAGAAACTTGTCGTCAGTGGAGATGAATGATTGAAATTTGATTTGTCATTATACCTTTTAAATGACTTGTGCTCATTTTCTAATTATGTGAAAGAAATTGAAATAATAAGGAAAGGAAAATCAACTTAAAAGTATGCCTGGAATCTTTTTTTATTATTCTAAGTGTTCATTTTATTAGATTGCTTTGACGTTATTGATTTTTTTTTTGTCAGAGTAAAGTAAACCAGTACCAACGCATTCTTTTTATGAATTATTTATTTAGCAATTAAAACTCCCGAATCAATGCTCGACAATTATGACAAAACTATCAAGAACCTATACTATAGGTTTTCTTTATTATGTTGCGAAATAAGAATGGATAAATTATGTAAGTATATGAGAATGTCGCTGTGAAGGACCACTGTCGCATGAGGGCTGTCTCGAGGATTTCGAGGCTTGTCCCCAACCCCACCTTTTTCCGCGGTATTTTCCAGGGTTGCAGTGTCTTAAGATGGACAATCGCGAAGATACCGTACCATTCTGGTTGGAGTGCTACTCTCCATATAAAGCCGAAAATGCAGAAGTCCGATTAAATTTCGTATAATTTGTGGAAAAGTTTGGATTTTCTTCTTCGCTCGCTTTCCATTTGACGCGTTGGATAATAAAACTAGAATATGATCGTGGAGAAGGGGAGTGAGGCACACCCACAAAATCGAAAGTCAAAATATGTAGACCCATGGGAAGGGGGAATGAGACACACTCGCGAAAGCAGGGACCGGGATCGCGTTTTGAAAGCCCAAATATATAACCCAACAGACGAAGAACATTCAAAGAAATGAATATCTTCCATTTCAGTAAAGTACAGGATTTGAGCCCGAAAAGAATCGCCCAGGATCGAATTTTTCAGCCCCCTCCAAATCTCATTTATATTCCTTCTCGTCTAATTTTGCAACGCAAAATTGCAATTTCAGTATTTTCTGTAGTTCGCATTTTCTATAAATGAATAGAAAAATAATCATTAAATGTATGGCGTTCATGCTCCTGAAAATTGCTAGAATATGGTATTTCAAATTCAGATTGTGACAGCATGTTATTCGATTAATTTTAGGATCTTTATAAGTGATTTTTTTGTTTTCTTATTATTGCACTGTTTATGCACCTACCCAATAAAAAGTCTCTCATTTATTTTAAATTATAAGGGTCCATGGAAAAAACTATGAAGTTCAATTTTTTTAAACTTTTCAGCATACGAAATACAAGGCTTCCCGTCACCTATGCCGGAAGATTTATTTAATATATTTAGCGATTACCCATGTACCTAACAACATTAAACAGTAGTAACAACAATATTTTTATTTCAATTCTATAGTGGCGCAGTACAGCAAATCGTCGATTGAGAAGCAACACCAGCCATCTCAGTTTTTTGAAATCTCAAAGAGGAAAAAATTATTCGGAGCAGATAACAAATATCTCTAAATGTTCTTTGACATGCGGTAGGAGTATGTGACCTTAAGTTTATATCAGATACTAAAACAATTAAGAAATATACATTATTGGTAGCGGAAAATTGAGTATTTCCTTCCTCTTTAAAATTTCAAATAATTGAGATAGGTGATGTTGTTTGTAATTCGACGAAACAATGTTGTTTAAAAAGTTGTATTTAAAAAATAGTTGTAGCATATTTATAAATCTACTACCGAAAAAGGAGAAAGTATGTCTGCTCTGCAGGGCAGACCGTTAATCCTATAGGTACGAAAATTGGTATAAACATACTTTCCAGGGTGGAAAACGTGTACATCGTATTTTTTTCGAAATTTTATGCAATTAAAAATTAAGCGAATTTGATGTTTTATGTCATATTAATTATCAATACTGTGTTAATAGTGTTTATATTATGACACAAAAAATGTTTTTTCACCATCTAAAAATTGAAATATTTATCTTTTATATAAACTATTATAGTTGTCATATAATTTTTTTTTCTGAGAATTGATCATCTTATTCTCCAGTATTCTAATATTTGAAATGTATGATTGTTACTGGCTTTTAACGTAATACCCGAATTTTAAGCAGTTATCATAAAACTACATCCATTGAACAAATAGATGACGCAGGAACTTGAAGGAAAAAATAAAAAAATGTAAACCTATTTTCTTTGGGCCCTTCAAATGACAATAACTTAAATTCTATTTTTCGTTCACCAGCTCGGACATAAAGATCCTAGCTATTAATTCACAGCAAAGCTGAAAATTGATGTTAAGGTAATGGGGTTAATAAAAAATGTTATACAACAAAATGTTGCATTATTATAGTGGTACAAATTTTATAAACACGTCTATGCACGTTCAGAAGTATGTTTTTCTCAACGTCTTCTAAAATGTCGCGGAAGTTTCTAAACGATGTAATTCTTACCTAATAAGAAATACAAATTTGTTTAAGAGGAATATTTTTCACAACACGCTTATAAATGGTAGATATCAAAGACCACTCAATCCGGGATTTCACCCCAGGACGCATTTTGGCAACTTTTAGGTGTATAATCTTTGAAATACTTAAACGGAATGTTTTAAAATCTTTTATGCGATTGTAGAATTTTAAAAAAACATATTGAAATGCTCGTGGCGATTTCTTTATTTCTTTGCTGCTTTATTTTAAATATGGTCATCAGTTTTTATATTATATTGAAGAAAGAAACTGTAAATAAACAATCAGAAGTTTGGAGAATAAGCTTTCGCATACAATCGGTTTTTTTTGGTAATTTTTTTTGTTCGTTTTAAAGAACATTACAAATCTGGCTTATTCAACGGTTTCCTGCAAAAGTAATTTTGAAGAGCAAAATGCGTCTTTTTTTCTAACTATGGAGCAAATTAATCTTATTTACATTAATTATACTTTAATTTGTATCATAGTAAAGTTTAATAGGCAGTATGATCACGAGGTTGTTTCGTTTAGATATAATTATTAATTGAAAGCCAATTTTAATCATTCCAACTAAATATAGCAATTCAATTTTCTTAGTATTTAACAGTAAAAATAATAAAGTTAATTTCTGTGCTATTAAATGCACTGGATTATTCGGCATAAATACTAACCTAGATAAAATTTACTTTGTACAAGTCGTACTGGGCTTGGTTTTGACTGGTTTAGTTATATTAATGTCTCGTTTATAACCACCACGACGAATAGGTGGGACGGTCCAGCCAATTTTCACCCATATAAATCGTCAATAAATTCTCACTCATAAGAGGAAGTGCTACTTTTATAACGACAGGAAAATTTCTAGTCAACCTATTACAGCAAATAGCGTTTAAATCTGTTTGAAAAATGGTCTATAAAAGAAAACAACCTCACCTCGAACGTAGAAGAAAGCATTTTGTTCGTTTCAAGCGTCTTAAAGTTACTCAAATACAGTAAAACCCTGAAATTCCGAATAATTCGAGCAAAATTTTTTTTAAATTTCCTGACTGTAAAATGAAGGGAAAAAGGAAGAAGTTTTTACTGAAAAATGAAGGAAAGAATGAAGAAGCTTTTACTGACAGTTGAAGGAAAGAAGGAAGAAGTTTTTACTGAAAAATGAAGGAAAGAATGAAGGAGCTTTTACTGAAAGTTGAAGGAAAGAAGGAAGAAGTTTTTACTGAAAAATGAAGGAAACATAACAATTACGAATCAAAAACAAAGGTAATGTTTATTCCTAACTTAATAGAAGTGTCTGAAGTTGGATTTAAGAATGAAGACAGCACCTTAATTAGTAGAAAGCAACTCAGATATCTTCCTTTTTCTCTCAACTTGTTTGCCCCTGTAGCGTGCGAATAAAAGCGTGCTCTTCCAAATAGCACCCAGAGTCATTATTCTGCTACATTTGGTATATCAGGAGTCTTTTAACGAATTTCCTGGAAAATTCGAATTGCCCGGAGACCGAACAGATGTCAGTGCGAATTGGTAAGTGTCGCTCGTTCTGCGAGAATTTGCAGCTTACATTTGCTACACGCTACAAAACATAAATCGCCGCTTAACAAGCCGTACCACCAATCTCAATTTTTTGAAATTTCAAAGAGGAAGAAAATACTCAATTCTTTTGCAATAATATCGATTAATATTTTTGCACATCTGGTTGGAAAATTCTGCCTCATATTTATATGAGATATTAAAAATTCAGTTACATTACTTGTTGGTTGCAGAAAATTGAGTATTTTCAACTTCATTGAAAATCTAAACTTTAAGGTAGGTGTTACTGCTTGCTAAGCGACGAAGTGCAAAATTCTAGATTAGCAGTTATCCAAATTTTTTTTTTGCATTATCTATTCTACAAAAGTAATCATTTTTTTCATCGGGATGTATCTTCATCACGTCTGCAAGACATTTTTGACATTCCTTATTTGAAATCTCAACGATAAATTTCATGTTTGCTTTTGTTGAATTAAAATCAACCGTCATACGATTACTTGTCGTGACGTATTTTCCTGTATTAATTTCGCTGTACTAACCAAAACTTTTAGAAACAACCTCTTCTTTCGGAATGCATCCGTAAAATTTCTTTATATTCGTAATTTCACATTTATATAATTTTTTATTAAGTTTTTAACAAGTAATCTGAAGACTGTAATATTTTTCGAATGTCCTTTTTTTAAAAACAAGTGTTTACCTCGTTTAAATTTTTAATATGTTTTAACTTTTTAATTCCGAGGAGACTTTTTTCTTCTAGTCTCATTAAAAGCGAACATTTTTGGGAGGATGCAAGAATTGGACTCTAACAACATGAGTGGTCCTTTATGCCACCCCCACCCCTTGCTATAACCTTCATTTAATGCGCTCGGAAACGGGCTGCGGTTGGCATGGATAATTCGACCTCCTAACTGGTTTATCTCCGAAGAGATCGCAGAACCTCACCTCCGCTCAGAAGAACCCAACCGCCTCAAACCGGCCTTGACGCTGTTAAGAGGTGATTTTTAGTCCGCCCGGGACCGCCTCGCTCGGTATGAGAGTGTTAAATGCTTTAAAATTGAATGAACGGAAATTTAAAATTACTATTTTTAATGTTTTTCAGGATTTCTGTTTACAACTTTTAAATGCATACTATGTTTCTTTTAATATTCTTTGTCTGATTTTCACTATGTATGATGCAGATTTGCAATTGGAGTTTTTTCTGCAGTTTTAATTTTCTCTAAACGAATGAAATAGAATTCATTAAAACTATGCTGTTCATGCTCTTCCAGGCTGCTAGATTAATATATTTAAAAAGAGATTAGATTGATCTTCAGATTGAGATTGCATTTTATTCCATTAATTTTAGGATCTTGACGCCAGTTTCTTTTTTGCTGTTCTTCCTATTGTCATGATTATGCACCTTCCTAATAAAAAGTCTCTAATTTATCTTAAAATTATAAGGGTCCACGCGCGGAAAATCTGAGTTTCCAATTTTTTTAAACTTTGCAGGAAAGCAAAACCATAGCTTCCAGACACCTATATCGGAAGATTTGTTTAACATAGTTAGCTACTTCCCATTTGCCTGTCAATAGAAAACAATAGTAAAAACATTATTTTAAATTTATATTGGGATAGTACAGCAAATCTTCACTGAAAAATCAAGATCATCTGTCTCAATTTTAAGAAATATCTTTCAAAGAGGAAGAAAGTGCTCAGTTTTTTTGTAACAAATAACGAATATTTCTAAATGTTCTTACGCTTTTTTTCACCGTATGAAATTTTAATGATTTATTTTTCTGTTATACCAATTTAATTGTCGTACAATTTTTTTCCGAAATAACAACATGATTTCCCTCAGTATTACAAGATGGTGAAATGCAAGATTTTGAGGGAACTTTATCGTCCTACCGATTTAAAAATAGATATAAATCCACTCTCATTGAACAAATAGATGGCGCTGAAACTTGAAGATGAGAATAAAAATGTAACCATATCGATCTTTCCCCGGGCCCTTGAAATCATGAGAATTTCAAATTAAACTTTCGTTCACCAGCTCGGACATGAAAGTCTAAGCTATATATTAAAGAAACGTTTAAGGTTTTAATTTTTATGTGTATATTGGTTTGTAAAAAAATCTTATATACTAAAAGTTCTTTTTAATATAGTGGTACATATATTTTAAACACTTCTTTTTATACTCAAATGGTCGGTGTTTATTTACCTCCTTTAAGAAGTCGTGGAAGTTTTGCAACTTATTAGTTCTTTCCAAATAAGGAAAACAGAGTTGATGAAAAGGAATTTTTTTCCATACTCGCAAATAAATTGTAGTATTCAAACACCAGTCAATCAGCGATTTCACTCTATGGTTAATTTTCAGAACGTTTAAGTCTGAAACATTCACAATTTTGAAACGAGATGATTTGAAATCAATAATGCTATAGCATATACGATAAAAATTATTCAAATGTTCATGGGGATTCTTTTTCGAAAATATCGCCATATGTTCTTATACAAATTCAAAGAATGCAACTGCTAACTGCACAATCAGAATCTTATAAGCGTTTTTTCCTCTTGGGCATTTTTGTATTCATTTAAAGTTAAAAGTAATTTTGAAGAGCAAAATATGTCTTTTTCCCAACTATGCAAGATTAAAATCTTATTTACATCAATTGCATTTCAGTTTAAAATATAGTAAAATTTAATATGCAGTTTTATCCTGATGCTGTTTCGCTGGTTGAATAACATCATTTGAAAGCCAATTTTCAACATTCGATCTAAATATAGTAATTCTATGTGTCTTATTATTAAACACTAAAAAGAAGAAATTTACTTTATGTGCTCATTCTATTAAATGCTCTGAGTTATTCCTCATAAATAACAACTTCGATTACTATTACTTTTTTCCTTATTTCCATTTGAAAAAATAACTTCGAACAAATCATATGGCTTGGTTTAGATTGGTTTGACTATGTTAATGTCTCTTTCAGAACATGAGGGCTCAGACCGTTTGAATTTCGCGCCCTCATCGAATTCCCTGGACCCGAAAAATTATTAATCCTTTTGATGTCTATTAGAGAATATTTGATGATGTTGTGCCAATACTTTTGGGAAAGAACAAACTGGATTACTTTAAAAATATCATAGATATGAAGGACGTAATGACGGAAACAAAATCGAAAGTGCAACTTCCACAACCGCATACTGTCAGTAATTTTTGATGATGCTCCTATTATTTGAAGAATACATTGACGCTTGTGCAAGAAAATGTGGATGCTTTAATGGAATTTTAAAACTGATCAAGATATAAGAGTAAGAAAATCGAAGAATTATTTTAGAAATTATTTGATTTATGAATTTCTTAGTTGATGAAATATTTGATGCCTAATTTTGATGAAGCGAAATTTATTTGAAGACAACTTATCTTATTTCATGCCCTTTTGATGTTGAACTAATTTTTCTGTTCTCTTGCAAGTATATTTTTTATTTCGAAGAATACTTTTATTCTTTTCAGATTGCAATTTTGATGCTATTGAAATTAGAACCTTGAAGAATTTGATTAATATTTAATGTTGAATTTAAATATTCTGTTTTCTTGAACAGAAAAGAATTTAAGAACAATTCGATGGAATTTTGAAGAATAATTCATTTGATGCTTATTGGAGTATACAATTTGGTTTCTTGAAAAAACACTGTTTTTGAGAACTACTTACTTTGACGTATAAATTGAGAATAACTACTTTATTATCGAATTTTTATTTGAAATTTTGATGTGGAATTTTATTTTCTTCTCCTGTATGCATATTTTAAGACTTGATTTAGTTTTTCAATTTAGAGTGAATAGTATTGTTACAAAGCTGTAAAGATGTTTCCCTGATATGCAAATATTGGGGAAAAATTTGGCGACCTTACGGACAAATATCAAAACCATTTTGGGGACTTGGCGAAAAATTTCAAGACTCTTTTAAAGACTTGGCGACAAAAGGAATCTTCTAGAAAAATACTGGACCTTTCTCTACTGTTAGCCGGAAATTTCGTGAACCTTCTTGAGATTGCATCAGTTCCTATGCATTGACGTCACTTCTGTTGAAATGTTATAAACGCAAGCTTTCAAACCACAAATGCCAGTTGTAGTTTAATCAGCAAGTAGAACTGAGATATATTGAGCGCTATTGAAAGTGGTGCAATTGAAATTTATTGATAATATTGTTATTTGTGATTTGTTAAGATTTTTTACCTGTGCTACGTTTGATCTCTTAGAATATTCGTAGTATAAATAGCTTTATTTTTACACTGCTTATTGGAATGCAATAACGGACACCCAAAATGAATTTTGTTACATTTGGTGTCAGGAGTGGGATATTTCACTTTCCTGTGAATGTCCGAGTCCAGAAATGTGACCAGATTCATGGATGAAAAATTCTAGAAGCTGTTCGCAATGTTGGCAGTGATGAAATCTGGACAGGAATTAATGGAAGCCGGATTGGAGAAGAAAATGGAAGCTGGACAGAAAGAAATGCGACCTGGAAAAGACAGACAGGAATAAGAGATGTGATCCGGAAGAAGGAGGATAAAGGAAGTTCAAAAAGAAATGAAGGATCTATTTGAGCTGACAAAGAAGAGATGCGAGCACACATCGAGAGTAAAGTAGAAGGAATTAAGAATCATGTTGACGGATGCAGAAGACAGGAGAGAGACTCCACGTTTTGGCCGCAGGTTTGAGCGAGCCTAAACCTAATGAGACTGGCCTAATTTAAGTGCCTTCTGAATGTTAGGGAAAGCCTAGCAGCCAAGAACTTTGTCAACGCTAACTGAGGACAGGGCATGCAGCATTCAGCGAGACTGATGGGCGCGAAAGTTTTGAAATCAGCCCTTGAATTTGGTATGAAACATGAGGCTGCAAGAACTATTTCGAAGACATCCAGTCACGTCAGAACAACGGAGATTGAGGATTATATCGGTAGGGAGCGGGATGATACATTTAAATTTCTATGGAACAGGTTGCAAAAATTATTTAAAAATAGTGTTGCCTGAAAGAAGAACTTGCCTCGGTGAAACCCGGACGTAACTTGCTGGAAATGTAACAAGAAATAGCAGGTACAAAGGGAGTGCAAGAAAATTATTTCCAGTCAGAAAATCTAAAATACAGCCGTCTTGACGGGGCGAAGGCTGCCTTTTCTAAATAAAACACATGGAGTGGAAGAAGGCCTAAATGGAACCCCTGTTTGCACTTAGCGGAAAGAAAATTGGACTATATTTAGAAGGAACTATTTCTGGAATTCCATGTTTGATGTTGGAGGATACAGGTGCAAACGTCACTCTTTTAACACTATAAAGTCGGCGTTTTCCGTTTACCTAGAAAGATTTTATAACGGTCATTTTGACCGCTCTCTTTTAATAACCAAAATAAACATTTTTTTAAACATTTCATTTTTAAATTTTACATTTTCTTAGCATTCATTTCCCGTTCATCTTTTTTTCTTCATTTAAATATTTTTTTTTCATTTTCAATTAAATATGATATATATATTTTATCAATTATTAATAAAAAACACAGTATGCAAAGGAAATTACTTTGAACTCCACAAAATATTTTAATCTATATCACACATGATAAACACCTTTAAAAATTATAGATTTAATAATATAAATATTACAAATACTTTTACTTACATTTCTCATTTTTGCAGTTTCTATAAACACTCATATTTATTTCTTTGCTTGTACAACAGCCGCAAACTGACCATTTGCAATCACAAAAAATGTTCATAGTTTTATTGTGACATGTATAGAGTTGGCATTGTTTGTGCTTCTTGCTTGAGGTAGTGGGTCCCTCACATTACCCGGAGTGAAATCGGAAAGTGCAGAAGTCTTAAAGAAAATATAATTGTTTCGCAGTTCATCAGCTAAATTCAAAATTTAATCACGAAATTTTATTTTTATAGGTGTAATATCCTTGTAAATTACTCAATCATTGATACCAACTATGTATCGCTTCTGTAAACTATTGTATTATATGCAGAATCTTTTCTTTTATGAAGAATATCTATGCACTAGTAAAATTCCCAAGAGTTGCATACCAAAACGCAAATGAGCTTGGTCCAGGCACTTCTCTCAACCCCATTGTGCTGCTGCCGTCTTCCTAAAGAACCCAGTATCAGAAGAAACTGTAGTACACACTGTTCCATCTTTTGCTACTTCTTTATTGTGCTCGTTTGAGAGAGAGATGTTAGCACTTGACTTTCTCTAATTTTTTAATTTGCTTTTGACTCCTTCTGTCAAAAGTATTTTCAAGCTGAGAATCCATGTTTATAGATGAATTTTCTTCATTTTCAGATTCAGAGGAGATATTTTTTGTGCAATTTCTGTCAAACATTCGTCCGATGAAGGTTGTTCACATTCATTGCTGGGAATATATACATCATGTGATAAACCAGTTTTTTCTTGAGAAATAGAATTTTTCAATATTTCCAATTGCACAATTTCATTTTCCGACGGCAATTTTTAGCAGCTGTTCTTCCCGACACCATGAGAGAAAATAGACAAAGTAGAGGCTTCCAGCCAGAAAGGAATTGCTGAGAATCGCAATTTTGAGCCCCCTCCACATCACATTTATATTCATTCTCATCAAATCATTGCAAATTGTGCGACGCAAAATTGCAATTGGAGTATTTTCTTTATTTTTTATTTTCTATAAATGAATAGAAAAATATTCATTAAATCTATGCTGATCATGCTCTTGAAAATATCTAGAATAATGTATTTCAAACTTCAGACTGTGACAGCATTTTATTCAATTCATTTCAGGACCTTGCTGTCAGTTTATTTTTGTTGTTCTTCTTGCGATTGTGTTTATGCACCTCCCTAATAAAAAGTCTCTGATTTATATTACATTTTAAGGGTCCATGGAAAAAACGATGAAGTTCAATTTTATTTTAGCTTTGCAGCATACGATAAACAAGGCTTCCATTCACCTATACCGGAAGATTTGATTAATATATTTAACGATTACCCATGTACCTAGAAATATTAAACAGTAGTAACGACATTATTTTTATTTCAATTATATATATTGGCGCAGTACAGCAAATCGTCGCTTGAAAAGCAACACCAACCATCTCAGTTTTTTGAAATCTCAAAGAGTTAAAAAGACTCAGTTTTTCGGAAGAAATAAAAAATATCTCTAAAAGTTCAATCATATGTGGTAGGTGTATGTGTTCTTAAGTTTATATCAGATACTAAAAAAAAAGAAATATCCATTATTGGTAGAGAAAAATTGAGTATTTTCTTCCTCTTTAAAATTTCAAATAATTGAGAAAGGTGGTGTTGTTTGTTATGCGACGAAATAATGTTGTGTAAAAAATTTATTTAAAAAATAGTCGTAGCATATTTTATCTCTACTACTGAAAAAGGAGAAAGTGTGTCTGCTCTGCTGGGCAGACCATTAAGCCTATAGCTACGAAATTTGTTTTAAACATACTCTCCAAGATGGGAAATGTTTGCTTCGTAGCTATTTCTTAGAATTTTTATGCAATTAAAAATTAAGTTTAATATTTCTCCTTAGTAAATTTCGAAAATATTATGCCACTAAAATTTTTTTTCACCATCTAAGAATTAAAAGATTTATCTTTTATATTGAACCAATTTAGTTGTCATATAATTGCCCCAGTTTTCTAATATTTGAAATATATGATTGTGAGGGGATTTTATTCTCCTACCAAATTTGAAATAGATATCATAAATCTACATCCATTGAACAAATAGAAGGCGCTGCAACTTGAAGATAAGAATATAAAAATGTAACCTCCTCATTCTTCGGGCCCTTCTAATAATAAGAACTTGAACTCTATCTTTCGTTTACCAGCTCGGACATAAAAGTCCAAGCTATTAATTAATAGAAAATTAATGAATTTATAATGTTAGGATAAAATGGCTCATAAAAAATTTATACACCAAAATTTCGTGTTAATATAGTGGTAGAAATTTTATAAACACGTATGTGCGCATTCAAATTTATGTTGTTTTCAACGTCTTCTAAAATGTCGCGGAAGTTTTAAAACGCTGGAGTTCTTACCAAACAAGTATAATAATATAAAAACAAAGTTGTTTAAAAGGAATATTTTTCACTACTCGCTAATAAATGGTAGGTATCAAAGACCAATCAGTCCGGGATTTCACTCCAAGGTGCATTTTCACAACTTTTAGGTTTATGAACTTTGCACTTGTTAGACGAGATGTTTTAAAATCTGTTTATGCGATTGTAGAATCCATATCAATTATTCTAAAGTTTACGGTAGTTTCTTTATTTCTCTGTTGTTTTTAAAAAATAATGCCATCAGTTTTTATATTATCGCGAAGAAAGCAACTGTAAAGTGAATAATTAGAAGGTTGGAGCACAAGCTTTCGCTTACAAACTTTTTTTGTTCTGGTAATTTTTTTAAATTCATTGTAAAATACATTAGAAATCTGGCTTATTCAACGGTTTACAGAAAAACTAAATTTGAAGAGCAAAATGCGTCTTTTTCAATCTATGGAGGAAAAATCTTATTTACATTAATTATAATTTAATTTGTAATATAGTAATGTTTAATATGCACTTTGACCCCGAGGCTGTTTCGATGGGTTACCAATATTAATTGAAAGCCAATTTTAATAATTCCATCTAAATATAGTAACTGTACTTTCTTATTATTTAACAGTAAAAAGAAGAAAGTTACTTTCTCTGCTATTAAATGCTGTGGATTATTTCTCATAAATACCAAGTTAGATAAAATTTACTTTGTACAAATCGTACTGGCTTGGTTAAGACTGATTTAGTTATATTAATGCCTCGTTAAGAACCAGCACAAGGGATATTTGAGGCGGGCCTGCCAATTTTCATCCATAAAAATCGCACTTAACTTCTCACCCATAACAGGAAATGCCATATTGATAACGACGTGAAAAATTCTAGTAAACCTATTACAGCATATAGCGTTTAAATCTGTTTGAAAAATTTAAATCCTTTTGAAAAAGTCTATAAAAGAAAAAAAAACCGCCTCGAATGTAGAAGAAGAAAGCATTATATTCGTTCGAAGCGTCTTAAATACAGTAAAACCCTAAATATCCGAAATTCTAGATAATCCGAACGCCTTTTTTAATTTTCTGACTGAAAAATGAAGGAAAGAAGGAAGAAGTTTCTACTGAAAAATGAAGGAAAAATTACAATTTCGAATCAGAAACAAAGCTAATGTCTATTCCTAACTTAAAATAAATATTTGCAGTGGCATTTAAGAATGAAGACAGCACCTTAACCCTGCTTTTCTCTTCGGTACATGTAACGTTGGGGTCAATATGAGCCGAACAGTAAATACCAAGTACAGGGGTCTAGGTGTTACATTCTTTTAGAACAAAATTGTGTTTCGAGATAAATAAGATACGTTTTAACAGGATAAACTTGATATATTTTTAAAATGATACAATGATTATATAAAATATGTATGTATGTAAAATAAAAAGATGAATTAGAATTTTTTTTAAAAAAATTCTCACCTTCCTTTTTATTTATATAATTCAAACAAAAAATATGATACATATTGCTTTCAGTTATGTTTTTATAATTCTTGCTTAATATATTTGTTTTATTATCGTTGCTTGACTGACCGAACATGCATCATGCAAGTTTATTATTCATCTGTAAATTAGTAATGAATGCTAATCATAAACCAGTTTATCATTCATCCTGTATTCTTTTCAGTATATTACGTCACTCTTTATTTGTATAGAGATGTTGTTTTTCCTGAATATAAGAATCAACTGATAATTTGTCTAGTTCTTCTCAAAAATTCTTTTCGTTGATCTGTTTTCATCCCATTGCTACTTATTCATGTCCAGAGAATAATTGCATTATAAGAAGAACTATCAAGCTTGTTATAAACTATAACCCTAGGGCATAGTTTTGTTTTCTTCCTTTCTAAATATATGTATTGAAAAGTTGATTAAGAGTATTCTCAGCTTCCTTTCAGGTATCGTACTCTAATATAATTTTTAAAATCCAATTACTAATTGATTAATCATAAGGCATTGTGCTCATAAGAATGATGGTCCATTCTTTTCCATATACCTTTACGCCTTCAATATTTATCTCTTTTGATGATTTCATTCTTCATTGTAGACCCGAATACAGTCTCAAATATACTATTTTACTTGATGTTGAATATCTAGTTACGCTTAGAGCGGTTTTCATAAAATTGGCAGAATTCATTCAACCAAAACACGGAGCCTGATCCAATGACCAGTTTATATTTTAATGTTTGGACTGAATATGGTGCACATTATCAATAGTTTGAGTAACAATATTCTCATCATAATCAGAAGTTGCACTTTCCTCACTTGCATGATTTTCATGTTAAGAAACGACTTTCACTTCTCAATCAGGTACTTCCATAAGCTGAGCTATTTCAGCGTTCCTCAAATCTCTGCGAATCGCTATTACCCGTCATTATAGTGTCAAGAGTTATTGATATTTGTGTATGTATGTTGGGTTATCATACAACTCAAAACAGAAGAAATGATTCGATACTGCAACCTACAACTTTATAGGAAATATCGTATCACGTGACCAGCTATGGCTCTTTCTGACCTAGACCGAATTTGACTGCTTATATAAAACACATTAGATGACTCTTCAGGAATTTATTTACGTCGTTTCCTATTAAATTAATAATATAACGCTCAAGTATTTTCGCTCAATTAAGGAAAAACAGGTTTGGGTCATATTGACCCCAACGATACATTAATACAATTTCAAAAAATAGACAGAAAATATATAAATAAAAGAAATCCTTTTCAGAGAAATAACATATCACCCTCACTAACAAAGTCACGAAATGTCAGTAAAATATCTCTAAACTGTTCTTTTGTATAAGAAGTTGAAAAGCGTTTCGGGTCATATCGACCCGAACTGAGCAGCAGGGTTAATTAGTATAATCTAAGATACCCCTTAATACCTTACGATTGAAAATATTAAGATAATTCAAATTTGGTAAACGGTAACCTTATCTGAACGAGCATCTTTTGTATTCAAAGTTTTCTGATATCTGAAATGATTAATTGATTGTTTCAAAACGCCAAGACATCACTTTTGGACGATTTTACTCCGATTTTATAACTTTTTGCAAACTCAACCATCTATTATAGTTTGAAAATTTTATTCTTGTTAATGGATTTTTTACTATTAGTGAGTTATTATGGAAATAACATAACTTTTTATTTATTTATAATCAAGCTGAAAAATATTATAGAACATTTTTGTTAACTCGTAGTTTATATACAGTAAAGCACCGTTTATACGTCTTTCAAGGGTCGGACGAAAAACAACGAATAAATTAAAAGACGTATAATCGAAATGAATTGCAATGCATGCGGATGCATCGGGTCTGTGATGAAACGACGTATAAATGAGAAAAGTATCAACACCGCCTTACTGTACATTGCTTGCCCATATCTTTCTGCATGGATAAGAACAGAATTTCTTTGCAAATCCGTTCATGGAGATGTTTGGAATTTGTTCACTTAAATTTTGGTTTCATAATAGAGTATTGTACATATTGTAATCTAGTAGGATTCCTTTTTGTAAAAGCAATTTCCTAATTATAAAAAGCGAAAAATAAGTACTCTAATTAATTTTTGAAATTTGTTCTTTTTTGACATCAATTTTAAGAAAGTTTGAACTTTTTTGCTATTTGGAACAGACGACCCTCATTACTAAGCAAAATGGCCTACTCTAATTGGAGAGTGATATCTGAACTGTATTTAATTACAATTATTTGTTTAATACACTGTACAAGTAAATATCTCCATTATGTTTTTAAAAAATTTTGCTGTATAATAAAGTCGCCTACTCAATTAATTCAAGCGTAAATTCGATAATTCTCTAAATTAATTGCATTGCATTTATTGTTTTCATGCTTTTCTTCCTGGTGAGTTCAACGCTCTTCCAAAGACATCCCTCCCATTAAGAATCCTTCCCCTGTCACTGAGTTGATGACTAATAGGTTCAAAATGTACGCTATTCGCCGCAATACTGTGGAACGAGATGCCTTGTAATGAGAATAATTTATTCCAACACCCTGTGAGACTAAACAAAACCTTCGTATTTCGACACGAAACGTATACAAAAGTGATCCAAATCATAAATTTTCAACACCGTCCCCCATAGTAATTTCAAAAACTGTCATCCGCTATCGCTGAATAACGGCGATGATTGAGGGTAGGAGCTCCATTTCAAACGGTTTCAGTTAGGTAACACTGTAAGTGGTCTCAAAGCAAAGTGCATTGAAATTTTTATTTCCTAGACACCATTTTTAAGACTATAGTTACAGTCGTTTGGAAATTATGGGGCGGTAGGTATCTTTATTGGGCACCTTATATCTGCTTGTTGGATTTCGTTTGTGAATCAGAGTTATTAGAAGTGAAATAAATGTATTGGATAAAATTGAGAATAATAAATGGGACCCATTAACACAAATTCCCTGTCTCATGACAAACGAAACTGCATATCACAAAACATGTCAAACCACATCGTCTCCTAAAGGAAGGCAATATGTTTAATAAGCAAAAAAATTTAATGTTTGTCGTATAATTTTTCAAATGAAAATCTTTGTATGATTCATTCTCCTTAACTTGATGCAAACGCAGGAGTGTACTTTAAAAAAAAATAAAAACTTTAGGTGAGTGAGCCGAAGCGGTATTTTTATCGGCCTTTTTACCTCTACATCAGATTAAATCGAAAATAAAGATAAAGATAGGATATTTGACAGCTATCTTAATAAATGTTTGTTTTCCATTCCTTTCTTAATTAATTGCTTAACTATTGTTCTTAAAAACCTTAAAATTTCATTAGCAGATAATAAATGTATTCAAGACTCAAATTAAAAAAATTGTAATGTCATTTACGCTTCAGTAAATGTCATTTAAGTTCCAGAACTTTGTATAAATAGTTTCGCATTAAATTATGGTATTCATGAAAGAATTCATAGCTAGTAACTTAACGTCAAAGAAACGGAATTATATCAAAATTTTAAAAAATGACAAAAGTTAATGTGAAAATAGATTATCCTTCATTTATAAAACTATGCAGGCATGTTTGATAGATGTTTACCTATTCCAAGGCGAAAAATATTATTACGGAGAAATCACAGAAAGAATGCAAAGAGGTATATTTAAGAAATGCGGATTACTTCAAAATGTGGATACATGAATTAGCTACCTAACATCGCTTTAAAATAACGATTTGGAATTAAACAACAGTAGGACATGCAGGAACTTTTTTCATAACACTTGAGCATCAATATTTATTATGAATTTCTTAAGAATCATTCTCTTTCATGTCGTTGGAATATGCGGTCTCTTATTTATATCAAACGTTTTTAAAAAAAATGAGATATATTACATTTTGGTTGGAAAAAATTGAGTATTTCGATACTTTACAAGCAACACCACCTATCTCCATTTTCTGAAATTTCAGAAAAGAAGAAAGTATTGAATTTTTCAGAACGAATAACGAATATTTTTGATTTTTTTTAAATATGTGGTAGCAACATGCAGTCTTATGAAGATATAAAATAAACAACTCATGTTATATTATCAGTAAGTAAACAATTCGAAACCATATAGATTTACAACTAATTTCTGACTATCAATCCACCAGCATAGAAATAAAAGACATTACCGAAGAATAAATATTGAAACGTGACGTTCTCCGAGCCAGCGTGTGATCGGTACCTTGGTGAGACGCCACATCACGCTCTGTCGCAGGATCAGCCGTCAATGTGTTAAGTTTATATCAGATATTGAAACAGAAAGCTTTTATATGATTTCCTCTTACAATCAGTTGGAACTTTTACTTTGGGATATCGATCAGTAATCTGACACTATATGTGTGTCCCACCTACATTGATATTGTTGTTCCAATACTTTGATATCCTGATAGAGGAAGTGTTTATTTGAAAGATATATTAATTTTTATTACTTTCTGTAATCTTGGTATACATTCTGATTTAATAAAGAATATTCTAGTTTTGGAGCTTAGTTTTGCAAGTGTTACCATAAACAAAGAAAATAAATAAATTCGATATTTTTTAGACCTAAATAATCTCTTGCTACGCGTTCCACTAAAATACTCCTAACAAACTGAATTTAAGCGACAGAATGGCTGGAGGAAAACAAGATTAAAGTCCAGTCTGAGGACGCACCGAGGGCGCGCATTCATTTTTCATTTGTTAAAATAAAGTTTAATTTTTAGAGGATGTTATACATATGAATTCACTTGCTGCATTTAATCGACAAAATGATGTGCGAAGATTATGATGTTGATCAGGAACTGAAAATTGCATATTAAAGTAATTTTATACATTTTTAACAACTTTGAAAGGAATTTCTGACAGGAAGTTATGGATCGATTTTGATAAAATACAACTTATTGCACTTAAGAAGTTGGGAACTTAAAAAATAATCTTTCAACACGGCCTCTAACGCTCAGGACTGTGGATGTGGCTACGACCCGTAGGACCAGACGCCATACCCGCAGCGCGCGCGGGGAGTAGGGGAGGAGCTTTCTTATAATTCCGATAGGGACAGTGGAGAGAGCGCCGAAGTCAATTTCCCTTATCTTTGCAAGATAAATTATTTCTATGTCTCTCTATTCCAATGGTGCATCCGATATTTTCCTCCTTTTGCGTACTTAATTTTTTAATTGAACAGTATGGATAGAGAAGATCCCACTGCAAGGAAACGAATGTTAGCAGGAAAGATTTACATAATGGAGGGCGAAACAATTCGAAGAGAAATTAAACATAATTCAAACCGCAAATATATATTTAATTAGACTTAATTTATTTGTTCACTTCTAGAAGATCTTTACTTTCGTTTTTGTTCGAAAGGTACTTTCTTTTTCGAACTTAATTTTGGAATTATATATTAATATTTATTGCAAAACGAAAGTTAGTGTCAATTGATTCATCATTTCTTTTTTCATGCTTTTTTATTTCTTAATTACTGGCGATCAGATCTGAGATATTGTTGGCAAGCTAAAAACCCGTCTTTGGCGGGCACAAATTGTCTAGTGCTGTAATGAAAAGATTAGGAGAAAGTTTTAAAATTAATTAAAAGCAGACAAATTTTGCCACTTTTTAAGACTATTCGAGGCAGTAGTATCAATGAATTTAAATGACTTTTTTCGACGATTTATTTCACATTTTTTCGCAAATTTCTCACTCTAAATTGACACGAAAGGAAAAGTTTTGAGTTTTTTTGGCGCATCCTACTGCAAACACGATTGAAATGTTGACAATATGCATTCGCTAAAAATCTAGAGGCAATTCGGCAACAGTAAAATTAGTTTTAAAAACAGAGGCTCAAGATACTCTAAAACCTTTAAAATTTACTTTGCAAATAAAGGTTTTTTTTTGTTCCCCATTAATAATTTTTCACCATCTAAAATTGTAAAGATTTATCTTTCCTATTCCACCAGTTTAGTTGTCGTACAATTACATTTTAAATTTCAACATCGTTTGCTCCAGTTTCCCGATATATTTAAAATTCATCATTCTGAGGGAAATTAATCGTCCTACCCGAATCTCAATAATATATCACAAAACTACATACAATGAACAAATGTATTATCATCGTTCTGCGGCCGATTCGAATGATGAGACCTTAACTCTAACTTTCGCTTCCAGCTCGGACATAAAAATCCAAACTATAAACTAGGGACGAAACAGTAGTCTATGACTCGATGCTAAAGCAGATTATAAAAAAAACTTTTAAACAAGAATTTCGCATTAATAAAGTGGTACAAATTTATGAACACGGCCGTGCATATTCTCGTATGTATGTTTTTTCCTACGTCCTTTAAAATGACGCAGAAGAATTTAACCTTCGTACTACCTTCCAAATAAGAAATGCAATGTTGTTTATAAGGAATACTTTTAATTCACGTTAATAAATGATAGTATACAACGACCAATCTCAATTGGGTATTTTACTCTATGGCGAATTTTCACAGCGTTCAGACGGATAACCTTCACAGCTGTTAAACGGGATGCTTCAAAATCTGTTTATGTAAGTGTGGAATACATAAAACGTATTTAAAAGCTCGCGGTAATTTCTTTGTTCTTTTTTGAAAAAATCGCCATCAGTTTTTATATAATATTGAATAAAGTAACAGTAAAGTGAACAATTAGAAGTTTGGGGGACAAGATTTCGCTTACACTAATTTTTTATCCAGGTAAATTTTAAATTCAATGTAAAGCACATTGGAAATCTGGCTTATCTAACAGTTTACTGAATAAAGTCATTTTGAAGAGCAAAATGCGTTTTCTACGTAGCTAAGAAGTAAATAAATCTTATTTACATTAATTATATTTTAATTTGTGATACAGTAAAGTTTATTATTCAGTTTGATGCCGATGCTGTTTCGCTGGTGATCAACATTAATTGAAAGCCAATTTTAATCATTCCATTTAAATATACTAATGCTATGTTTTTTATTATTGAGTAGCAAAAACAAGAAAGTTACTTTCTGTACAGATGCTAATAAATGCACTGAATTATTCTTCAAAAATACGTTATCCCGCGCTCACCTGAGAGATCCATTCCCACATGTATATGTACTAAAATAGTTATATAATTTTTCTTGGGCCTCATTACTTTTAACGTAACTTTAAGTTAAAACATTGTGTATATGTATCGTCTGAGAAATTGATTTCTACGAAACATTGTAAATAATTGTGCTTTTTCTGTCTCAGAAGCGAAACCGATGTTTCTGAAAATCCCTCGAATAAATACCAAGAATGTTTCTTTTTACAAATTTCAAGGTAAAAATGCAAAGGGTACGGGGATATGGGTCAGTATAGTTATGCGCGAAGCGAAAATTCCAAACATGAGATGAAACACATGATCACAGTTTTTAAATTTCCTATTACAGTTGTGAAGTTAGCAGTTGCAATCAACTCAATTAATAAAAAGCATATTTTCAGTTACAAGTGCATATTTCCCCCCGTTGTGAACGCTCTAGAACATGATGGCCGCTTTTCTAAATTTGTGTTGTTTTATGATTGTGGATCGTCACTGTTAATTTTCACCACTCAGAAACACGTATCATTCGTATCTAAAAAATACTATAAAATAAGAATGGAGTAAGCAAGGCAATAAATATTAAGCTGTAAATACCATATCATAGTTATCTCCAAAATTGCTTAATTCTACGGAAAAACAAGAAATAACAACATTTTACACTTTCGTATTTGGCATCATAACGGCGTATCTTACGGAAGGAATTATCTTTCAACAAAATAATCGGGAATGATCTCGCTCATATTTTCTCGTTTACTTTCACGATTTACAGCGGGTTACGGATAGCGTAATCTTGAACCACTACTTTCGTCCCAGAATTTGGTAAACAGTCAAATAGTTGTTAGTTGAATTTTAAAAAGTGGTTGCGATTTATGGACAAAATGAATCGGTGAGCTGTTCTGCTTGTGTTTTATTTCTGTACATTTGAATCTTTTTATTTAGCCAATTCAGATTCTTATTTCAGATTCTGATAAAGAGCTGAAGCATCCATATCCAAAATTTCATATATGTGGCCGAGCATTTTTATAGGCTTCAATAAATTTTCATTCCTTGAACGTTTTACAAAATGTGGAAAAATATGAATTTATATCATTGCCATAATTTTATCTAGAATAAGTAAACTAGATCAGATCTTCGATTTTCCTGTCCTCTATCAACCAAAAAAAATGCATCATTCTGAGAGAAATTTATCCTCCTACCCGAAATTCAAACATTTATCAGAAAACTACATCCATTGAAGAAATAGATGGTGCTGAAAGATGAGAATAAAAAATCTAACCTCATAGTTCTTCGGGCCCTTCAAATGATGAGAACTTGAACTCTAACTTTCGTTTACCAGCTCGGACGTAAAAGTCCAAGCTGTATATTAACCCATATTTTACCACATTAAGAAAAAATTAATATTTTTCCAAAAAAATTCTATCACAGACTAATGAGACATCAGGCAAAAGTATAGAGTTAAAAAACTTAAGAAAACTTTATCGGTTGTCTTTTTAGAAGCTGTCCTATATATAGGACGATGGTGCAATCCACTACTACATGCTTTGCAGTCAAGCATCTTGGTTTACGTGAAATGGTAGTAAACATTCAAAGTCCTTAATTACATTTTTGGCAAATAGTTAAGAGTTTTCTTGTACAGTTTTTAAGCTGTCATTGGCGTTGTTTTCCATTTTCTAGATAGGGTTCACTTTGGAATTTGGGGTAATCTGGACTTTTTTTCGAATGCCCAAACTCATTCTTTGAACATTGCGAGGTACACACAATCCCAGGTAAGCTATTGTAAAATGTCGAAGAAATTCGAGAAATTCTACAACTTGTTCTGGAGGAAATGTTTCTAAACCAGTGCAACCAGTGATGTCTCAAATGCATTTTTTAATAATGGTCAATACCACTTTTTTCTTGCATGGATGAAAAATATGTTTTTATGAGATTGTCCAACAAATCTTCACCATTTTTGTACAAATTATACGAAACAACACACAATGGTATGTCTACTTTCTGCTTTCCACCCTTCATTCTTCTTTCTACATTTCTAAAGCCTCTTTTGTCGTCAAAATTGGTGATCAATGAGACAACTCTATTGTCAATCCATCGAACAGCTGCAATTTTTTTTATAGGGCATTTTGTCATTCTATTTTCCTTAACTGTTCCCGTAGCAAAGACACGCTTGCTTCTGAGAGACCAAAAAGATCACACGACGAAAAAATGTTATCCTTATAAATTTTGTGGTTTGCAGGAGTTTCAACAAAAGACAGCCTATTTTCAATGACTGGTTGGGCTAATGATTTCGTTTCATTGTCATGCCACATTTATTTTCATAATTTCTTTACTGCCTGATATGGTATAATACGAGAGGGATATACATCGAAAGATGAGAGTATCCTTAGATTGTATTCAAATTTTACTGGTTTTCCTTTCATGTACAGTTTGCATCCATGTCTTCCAAAATAGCGGACTATTCTTTCAACATTACTTAAATGTTCAGAAAACATACCAAACTGTTAAAAAACTTGATTCAACAATTTCTAATTTGGACGTACTTTCTAATAGCGATCTGGATCAATAGATGTATTGTCATTGAAGTATAAATAACTCTTGATATCTAAGTATCGCTTTCTTGAGAGTGTTTGACTAACAAGCGTTGTTCCAATATCAGAAGCATTTCCCCAGTACATTTTTTCTCTGGGTAAAATGTAACATCCGCTATAAAAAATAATTCCCAAAACTTGTTAAAGTTAATCGAATTTTAGACAAAAATCGTGAATATTTTTCTGTCAAGCATGCTTGTTACCTTTTACCATAGCTGGACAATCACATTTTCAGCCATCATCTCGAGAAGTTTCAAGGTGACTTTCCTGAAATCATATCCGTAAAATAATTAGGAGCTGATGAAAATTTTTTTGTGTACAATTAGCCCATGTAGGTGTTGAAACATTCAGCATCATCTTTTTTCCTTTAGAATTTCAATTGTTCCATCTGCTTCTTCTTGAATCTTTTCGTCAAAAGCAGCACGACCATGTTCAATGCTGCTGCAGGCATCATCAACTTTTTAATCATCAGTGACAATTTCTGGAACATGTGGTGATATTATAATTTGAAAATCACTATCATCATATTCATCGGCCACTGGCATTAAATACTCAAAAACTTCTTCAGTTAAAAATCTCCGACTCATTTCCAATACTGTTCTGGAAGGAGCGGATGTGAAATCAGATCACACCTCGAACAGTAGTATTCTTTTCCCTACAAAAGATAGCGTCAGCACGTGACCAAAACTCTCGACCAAAGAAACAGAGCAAATATATTACTCAAGGCACACCTACAGGTTCATGTTCCAAGCAAACTAGATGCTATTGTGTTTTGCAATAAGTAAAACATAAATATTATAATCCTTTTTCCCGAAATTTCAAACGCCTTTGTATGGGTGTGCATAGTAGGGGATTTTACTATCGTCCTATATATAGGACAGCACATAAAACCTTTGTAAAACCAGTTTGAATATAGCTTTTTGTTTGCAAATTTTACTCAGAAATAACATATAAGACATGCTATGAATAAATTTGAAAAAAGAAATTGTATTTTTTTCTCATAATTATTTAAAAGAAAAATATAATTCTTGTCAAATAAAGTAGCAAAAATTAGCCAAATTCAAAATTCTTAAAAAAATTAAAAATGATCAAAATTGAACTTAAAAAGATAATAAATAGCACTCATCAATCTCAAAATATACTTTAGAAGCGGAATTTAAATTAAAAATGCGATATCGGCTATGAAAATTCGACAAATCTGAGCTGTCCTATATATAGGACGATGGTAAAATACGGGTTAAATAAGTTCTGCTTATAGTAAGTGTATAATGCTTAAGCGCCCAAATTATTTTATTTCCGTTTTTCTGAGTCAGTTTGCCCTGGGTATTAATTTGAATACAAAAGATTTCACCATCGACTAAATATGATTAATTCTAATGATTAATCTTTTCTTATTTGAGAACGAAAAAAAAAGAATTTTCAGAAGTTAATTTATCTGTATTTATTATTGGAGACCAAAATACGGACATTTTGTGTAGTTTTTCTTGTAATTTAATCTTCGTACAGTTCCTTTTTCTCCTGTAATTCACTAAAATTGAAACCAAACACATATGTAGAAAGCATTCATCTTAGTTATTGGTTTTTTTGTAAGTGTTCAATAATTTGTTTGGAATCTTTTCAATATGAAAAGAAAAATACCGAAACAATTATATAAGATTTGTTACTATGATTTTAAAATGTTTTCCTTTTATTATTAACTAGCCGTCTTTAGCGACCAGACGGCTCGCCAGGATTGTTTCATGCAACATATTTCAATAAATCTTTTATGCGTAGCTTGGTTTCGATGGTCCCCTCAGCAAAGTTTTTTTTTAAATTTAAATTTTGGTTGTTATGTATCTCGCACCATTTTAGAAGCTATGCACCTGTTCCGTTCATTGTGCTATGCTCCTGGCAATTCTCTCTTTCTCATCTACAATGTGAACTTCAGTCTGAAACGGGAAATGATTAACTCCAAATAATCCAATAACTTTCTTTGTGAATCGGTACGTGCTTATAAATTATATGATGATGTAAGTATGTATAATCATTCAGCATTTGTACAAGTTCAATAAAAATTTAGTGTACTAAAAGAAGGAAAAAACCTTCAAGTTTAATGAGCATTAATCTGCATAAATTCAATTATATACAGAAAACAACAGTAGGTGTTTAGAAATGTCAAAACTAAAAAAATTCCAATGTTGCATATAATATTGAAGTTAAACCTTACCTGTAATTATTACAAAATAGCGATTGAATAGCAATTTCAAACGCATTTAGTCTGAATATTAAATCCAGTTTAATTATTTTAAGTTTCTAAAAGTAATTTCAATACTTTTTTCTGTTAAGGTCTGTTTGAGATCACCATGTACATTAAGTTTTCTTATAAAACAAAACATTCGTTGAATTTCTTTAAATCTCTGTACCTATTTTTTAATTTTTTTAAAAATTTTATAATGGGCCTAGAAGAAGATTATTAAACAGCAATGGAAAAAAATGGATTATATTTTAACAATGAATGAATCCATTTAAAGCACTGACAATTATTAATTCCGATAATTAATTCTGTGAGAAAAATTCGTTTTGAAAATATTAATGGCATTTACATCAGGATATCTGAATCCATACACCCTTTTATATCAATATTGCAAGAATAAAAATGTTATGATATAAGCTTAACCTTATATCAGTTTTTAAGCAAAATTGGTCTTTCTTTCCCATTTTGCGCAAGCACCACTATAAGTTCAAAGCAAAAGTATAATTTACATTTTAACCTACACCCTGCCTAAATATTTTTAATTCAAATTACTTTATTTTTGATTTAGATGTAAATTTTGTTTTACAACTTTTTTATTCATGTAACAAAATATTCAAATTTCTTTTGAAACTGTGGGCGCGTTTGACGGAGATGCGATTATACAACCTAAATTCATTTTTCATTGTGGTTTTCTTATTTGCATTAAATTAATTTCTTATATTCTCCTTATTATTAAATAAATTTATCGTTATATTCTTTACAAAATTTAAATTAATTGTTTATTAATAACTACATGAATCAAAAGATAATTATTACACTTAATTCAGATCTTGTTCTCCGATAATTTATAGACTTTATCAAATATCTTTAAGCTTCTCTGAACACACTTCATTTCAAGATTCTCCGGATATAACCTTTTGCATATTCATCAGTTTTATGATGGCTCCCACAATATTCAATGCATTCAATTATAAAGCTTTTCATTATTAAGAAAAAAAGCAATATCCAAATTTTGTGATTAAAATTTTTAATGAATAACTTGGAAAATTAATTTCTTAAAATAAAATGTACATTTACTTAAGTCATCCTTTGTTCAAGTAAGTGACTTTTTGTACACAGGCACTAACCGTTATTTCGACATAATAGGATAATTTACATTCTGTTATGATATGCAACTCACGTTAAAGGTATTTTTTTAAAGATACATTACTTTTTTGTTAGATGTAAATCTTGTTTCACAACTTTTTCATCTATGTAATTAAATACTTACATTTCATAAGAAATTTGGCATACTTCGCTCTATTCATAATGAGTAAGTGTGATTCTATAACATAGCTTTACTTATAAATTTACATCATGTACATTTTTTAGATACTTCTAATGATCGTGCATAGTTATAATGATTTTATCTTAACAATATACATGATGACTACATAATGATAAATGCATGACTATAATTTTTTCTTTATTTATTGCTTACTAAAGAGCACATGAAATGAACGATAATCATTAGTCATAATTCGGATTAGACATTTTCCGATAATTTATTAACTTTATCGATTTTTTTTACAGTTTGCATGCTTTCCAATACAAAAATGAGGCAGCGATGGTCTGTTTGTACGGTCGCGGCATCGGGGTTAGAGAATTCATGGTTCGAAACCCACAGCGAAGAATCACCATATATGTGTGCCTGGTGTAACATAAATTTGACGTCAAGTGTTTTTCGCTGATGCGTGCGCGTCCTCGTCATCTGACCACGATTCAAAATTATGAGATCCGTCCCAAGATATCCCTCGTATTGCTTCAAAATGGGACTAAATATAACAGATATAAACAAAGGAAAAAAATGTCTAGAAATATACTTTTCCACAATCATTAGTTACATAATGTCTCACACAAGACTCACTAAATTCATTTATAAAACGTTTCCTTATTACTAAAATCATCCATTATATTTGGCTATAATTTTCTTGAAGAATTATCTGAAAAAAATTTATTTACTATATCTTATTAAACCGGCACATATTTTTTTCGCATGGATGGTTGGTTGTGTTGGGTTTTTTGGCGCTAGACCCATGAAGATGACCATACTGCGCCAGAAAAAGTGTAAAATCATGTCAAGATAAAAGAATAAGGTTGAATATGTATAAAAACCGATGAAAACAGTTTTTCAGTTAATACTAAACTTTGTTTAAATAAGGGAGTAAAGACCAATTGCTTTCAAAAATGCAAAAAGATGAACATGAGGAGTTTCGCCAAGTAATGCAGGTAATGAAATAGTAGTAGAATTAAAAAATCGTAAACGTTGCGAGTTAAAATTTGAGCACGCTGATAAGATGTGATGGACAGACATAATACAGTTGCACTCTGAGCACATTGGCGCTGGATCTCCGAGCAATAAGTGACGATGAGTAAATCTTATATGCCCTATACGTAGCCGAGTTAAAAGAGTATCAGCCTTTCTATTCTTTAAAGAAGGCCAAGACCCCACAGTTGGTTTGACAGCATGAAGCTTGTTTTCAGTCTCTAAGTTCCAATGTTCCTGCCATTTGGAGTAAAGCAACAATTTAATGTGCGCTTTAAAATCGCCAATAGGAATTTTCACATGGAAGAGTGCATTTTATCTTATTAAACTTGATGTTAGGACGGGAAAAAATTATATTTTGTTAAACTTGTTCACAGTATTCGATAACATTACAAATTCTTTTAAAATATTAATTTAAATCGGATGTACGATTGTGAATTCAACATTTCTTCACTGAGTCTGGCAAATTTACATAAAATTAATTTTTTTGATTCTTCTAACCATTAAATAAGCGTATCGTTATCATCTTTAGCTACTTTTCTTTTAATGTCCATTAATGTACATGAAACAATTTTTGCATATTCCCTGTATAACAATCAAGATTGCATTTTCCGACAATTTACAAGCATTATCGAGTGTTTTTTTACAGCATCTTTGCACGCGCTCCAATACTAAAATCTCCGCAATAACCTTTTTCATATTCATCAGTTTTATAATGGCTCCCGTGAGATTCACTGCATTCAGTTACAAAACTTTTCCTTATTACGAAAAAAAGCACCATCCATATTTTGTAATTATAATTTTTTAATGAATTA